>CABFWO010004713.1:0-49627 GCA_902155825.1 Timema genevievae
TGTTCAACCAGGAGAGAGGAAGGCCTCTCATTGGAGCAGTAGTAGAAAAAGAGTGGCAATTCATAATTCAAAGCAACACAATAAACCGAAAACAAAGTACATTTGGACTCTAATGAATACAAAAATAATAAATAATTTACAACCAAGACTGAATGTACTGCCAGCCTTGAAATAACTCATTTCAACAGGAGTTACTTAGTAGGAAGCGGGCAAGATGTGCACCAGTATGCAGAGTATCGTGACATTGATCGATAAGTAATGTCACCAAATGGCGTCCTTTTGGGAGTAAAATGGGATGTTGTTGCTCAACTGTCAAGGACAAATTTCATACTTTCCCTCCTACTTGAATAATTTTTGTCTTGATCAACAAAAAGACTTAATTTCTCAAATACAATGAGTGTGTGTCTTGACAAAGTAAACACTTGATATTATTCAAAAAATGTTTTTTCTTTGCAGCTTTGAGTAGAACCTTTGTTGTTAGATTAAGTTCTTTGCTAGTGAGATACTCATAAATTGGGATGAACTTTGATCTGCAATGATTTATGAATCTAAGGATATAAGCCATCACTCTTTGTAGTCTCCTGAAAGAGGATATGCGAGTAATCAAGTCAAGGACAGCATCGTTGGTTTCTTCATTGACTGTAAGACAAATTAATGGGTTTTTTCCCCTTGTGTAGGACTGGGATCAGATTCCAGGCTCATCGCTTGTTGACCTGTCTAGTTTAATCCAGGAGGGTCCTTCCTACCATAGTTGATGTTGGACAAGTTCTGATGAACTTTCCGAGATGCACAAACCACTAGATTGTTTTCTCCAAGGATATGATACCAATGTTTTGCTGACAAATGTTCTAGAATTAGCGCAACACGATTGCTGATGAGTGACTTCCATTTTTGAGGTGACGAATGAATTTAATGAAGAATCACTGTAGAACCAGAACAAGCAAAGATGTCAGATAGTTTTAATCTGTATGAATAAGTATTTATTATAAAATTAATTAATTAATTTGGCTAGAAGTAAAGCAGCACATAACCATAGCCTTTGCAAAGAAATTATTTCTAAAGGTGACTTGGCACATAATCACTCTTAGAGGCAAGAGGAAAATTCTCTTCCTCATCAGCCACCAGCTGTTTCACAACATGAAGCGCAAGGAACGGTGCAGGTTTAACACCAAAGGTTACCGTCTTCAATTGGAATATTTGTAATTTGTCTTGAGGCGAGAAATGCCAAACAATTTGTTGATAAAAATGATGTTCAGGATGGATCCCTATTTGTCGGCACATGAGTGCTACAAGATGAACACGCAAGTTAAGTAGAATTTCAAAAATGTCAAACTATAGTTTAGACCCAGTCATTAGGGCATCATTAAGTGCGAGTCCAAGTGTAGATTTAAAGCTAGTGTCGAATACCACTCTTAACTTAGTAGTAGTGCCACAGGGTAAAAAACACTATGATATGGAATGTAATATGATGTTAGAGAAGCATCGATGTTAGGAACCAATGACATGTGACCTTGGTCCAAGTAATCTTGCATAGAAGCACAATATTCTTTGTTAAGATCAGGTTTTGTATGAAGTTATTTTCAATAACTTTGTGTCTCCTTATTGTGCCAGAACAAGTATCTCCTAAAGAAAGAAGATCTTGTCGAAAAGGAAGTGCCGCGGAATAGCGTCTAGTACTATCTCTAGAATGGGTTTTTAACAAAAATATTTTCACAACTTATTTCTTCATGACTCAATATTGGTTTTTTAGATATTTCCTCTAAGGACCAAAATCTTTGCACCACTTCATCTAGCTGAGAATCCAAGGGCATAAAAGGTGTGAGGTTGCAAGCTATGTGTAATTGTCCAACACATAAGAAGCCACCCAAAGTATTATTCCAAAGCAACTGGTGTGTCAGGATGACCAACAATTTTATTCGTACCAACAATGTAAGGATAAAACTTGCCTCCCACTAGTCCTTTGATTTCCCCTGGGAGACGAAATCAACTATCTGCTATCAATCCTTTCAAGTGTGACCAATTGTCTGAAGATAAAGTAATGGATGGTAGTTGGTCGACTCTCTTATCAATAATCAACGCAAAAACTAGGATTGGATGTGAATCATGGTTGAATTGTAAATGAAGTAGTTCCTCTTATAGGGAGTGCGTTTTTACCAATCCCATTAATGGAACCTTTGAGTTTATGTCTTGGAAGACTTAGTTTCTTGACTGGCGAGTCCATGAGACATCTTCATGCACCTTTCCATCAATATCAGGGAAGTGCAAAATTACGGTTGAAGGCAGAACGGTTATCTTCAGTGGAGGAGTCTGTAATGGAAGGAGTCAAGGAAGCTTGAGTGGTTTTGTTCCTATGACATCTATTCTTAAAATGTAATAGGGAATGATGTTTTGACTTGCAATGAGTACAGACTATCGATGAATGACAAAATGTTGCTGTTTGTGAACTACCAAGACAGTTTATATAAAGTCTTATTTGTTTTACTAATTGAAACCTCTCTGTTGGGGTGAGTTTAGTGAACACTTGTAAATAATAAAGGGGATGATTTGGTTGCCCCCTTCATCTCAGGTGATCAACATGAGCGTTCTGTGGCATTACTTTGGTATGTAGGTAGCCTTTCAAGCCAACCAAGAAGGAATGGAAATGCTTTTGTCTAAGCTTATCATGACCTTGAATACCATATGATTTACAAGTATAGGTAGGTGATAAGCAGGGCCCAGAAGTTGGTCACATTGCATCTTTTTTTTTTGTGAAGTTGATGGCAATGTAAACTTGTATATAAACACATTTTATGACACCCTCATATTGAAAACATGACTTTTACTGTGCATGTTTATGCATAAATGAATGATATTACAGTTTATGTAATTTTTTGCATTTTTTTGGGGGCATTTTCGGGAAAATTTTTTCTTGTTTTTACTCTTGTGCATTTTCTTTCATTTTTAGAATTATTACATAAAAATGGTATCCCTCATCGAGTAATTTTTTTTAATGCACAAATTCATTACTTCCATTTACTTGGAGCATTTGTTTTTTCATGTAATTATTAGTACAGCCAGACATGAAACACTGAGCATAGCCTAATGTTTTCTGACAGAACAGTACCAATTAAGTTATTTTTAATAGGTGTATTGACCATACAATATATTATTTATCTATTTTTTTTCTTTGCAGGATTTTACAGCCATTTCCATACATGTACAAGAACGATTGGATTTTAAATATATTTTATTTTTTTAAGAGCATCTTTTGTATTTTTAAGGGTATGAAAACGGTTTTTAAGTGTATTTTTTAGCTTTTCAAGGGTATCTACTTCCAGGCTCTGGTGATAGGGTATCTTCAATTTGAAATACTCTTTCTAGAAATTGAATAAAGTCCTTTAGGATAGGAAATGATGTGTCCTGTGACGCAACTACCCATTGTATCCTAGTTGCAGGGTCCAGTTTGTTGGTCACGATAAATAGTAATAATGTGTCCCATTTATCTGGGGGGCAAATTCTTAAGGCCCCCACATGTTCATTCAAATTGCTTAGCAATCTTTCAAGTTGATTTGGAGAATGTTTCAAAATGGCTGGTAAATTAACATGTTTATCTAGATGGAAATTACAGATTACCTTTATGTTATCATATTTAACCTTAAGTGCACCTAAGGCAGGATGAAAACAGTTTTCCTGAATGTAAGATTTGTCAGCAAAGAAAGCGCTTCCTCACACAAATGTGATTTTAAATTAGAGAATTTGACAACATCTGTATAGTCAATATTAGGTTCTACTAAATGGTGAACTAAATCATAAAACTCGGGCTACTCAGAAATATTATCACCAATGCTATCCGGTTTAAAATGGAGTGACGGTATAGGACTACCCAATAAAGGAATAGGTTCACAATATGATTGCTCAACTTGTTTAGGATGAACAATGTTGAGTCAGGAAACAATTGATTATAAATAGCAAAAAATTTAAAATATGCCGACATAATTACCTCTTGTTCTATAACTTTCCAAATTTATCTCTCCTTGAAGATAATTCAAGTGCAAATGGTTGCATGAAATGAAAATTAATGGATTTTAAGGAACTTCTTTAGCTTTATTAATCTTATCAAACATCATTTTCATTAGATTTAGTGAGGAGGTGATTTAATTTACATAAACAGATGCCATAGTGAAAATTAGTTTGAGAACTGGTTAAAACAAATTGGGCTTGAAACCCTAGAAGAACAAAACAAATTAAAAAGTAATTCCTTAAGGTGCCAAAGGCCTAACAAAATACAAAGGCTGAGAAGACCAAATGTAATGCAAAAAAACAAACAACATAAGAAAATAGGCCAGAAAGATACCAATACATTATTGATTTAATCAATTACCAGGATAATAAACTTGCGAATTCAAGCTTTACAAAGAGAAAGGTTTGAACAACAATGAAAACCACATCAATCATACATTTAGAATATCCAATAAAATAACAATCAATCCGCAGTTCAGAGATCCAAGGAACAATTTGGTAGCCAGCATAATTGAGAAGTGGACTGTATAGAATTTAGAACAATTAAAGATTCACCTGAAGAATGTTGCTTTATTAAATGACAAGTGAGGTCTTTGTAAGCCGTCTTTCTTGAGGCTCTATTTTTCCCATGATTAATATTTATTACCTAACAGTATTGCTTTCTGATAGTAGGGCTTTAATTAGGTGAGTTTATAACTCCCCATAGCTTGTTGTGTAATTAGATCCTAAATGAGAGATACATAACGATCTACTTGTCTACTAACTTCATAGGGCCTTTGATATAGCAAAAATAAAATAAAAAAAAACCTTGTTCACGCTCGAAGATTGTAGATGTGACGTTACCAACACCAATGTAATATTTAACAGGTTTGAAGTTTTTGTTACTGTGGTACCAGGTTCGTTTCTCAGCTGCAATGGCTAAATTTTTCTTAGCTAATTTTAATTTTCTTTCCCTATCCGGTTCCTTCCATAGTGATAAATTAAACATCTCTTCAAGTTTCTATTAGGCCTTTAATTAATTCCTGTGGCTTATATCCAATACTTTCGTGGGTTACATAATTTAAACAGTTCTCAATTTTGCCCATGAGATATGATGATCATGACAAAAAAGTCTTAGAAAGTATCCAATTTCTCGGTCAGCCCGTTCTACAATGTTGCTCTGATGGTGGTAAACAGAGGTGTATTTCACAACACTACCTTGTTTTGCAAGCGTTTCGAACCATATGTTGCTGATAAGCTGTGTACCGTGGTCATACACTATTGTTTGGGGCGTTTCGATGTTATTGAAGTAGGTTTAATTATTCTCTTTGTGATTGTCACCTCTGTTGCCTATCTGATAGAAAATATTTTTATAAACTTTGTGCAGATGTATTGCACACCTCTAACACTGTCAGGAAGAGGGCCAAAAGGTCCACAACAACTAATTGGGATGGTTTGTCTGCTAGTACTCTTCACTAAACACTCATATTTTACATTTGATACTTTTGTTTGACATATGTCGCAGCTATGTAATTCCTTAGCAATTGATTGGTACATATGGGGAAAATTACACGAATCTTGTGATATCTTATAACATTTTTTTACTCCTTTATGTCCATACTGCTGATGGTAAATTTCTATCACAATTACAACAAATTCTTTTCAAATACAGATTGTCCACGTATTTGTAGATAAAGTTCTTTTAAAAAATATATTTTCATCAATTTGATAGCCGTCTTAAATTTCTACCTTTGGGTTGGTTTTTTCTAACTCTCCTAGAACTAATTTAAGTCTAGAGTATTTTTTTCTGTGTGGTTGGCAATTTCTGTCATATTTTCTTATCTTGATCGCTAATCTTTTTCTTGCTTTGTATCAACACCATAAACTCTATGGCGTTTTTTACCACTCCTTCAGCGAGGTATCTAGATAGTGTTCTTTTCCCGGGATATACTTTATATTTAAATTGTACTCTTGGAGCAATAGAATCCATGGCATTAAACCACCATGCAGTAGTTGCATTTATTAATAAAAGAGCCTTATGATCGCTCTGTAAATCCAAAGTTGCTGACACACAAAAGCAACTGCTAATCATTCTTTTTCTGTAATTGTGTTCAATTCTCAGGGTGTCTACTGGACGAGTTTTAAAATCCCAGTGTATTTCCAGTATTCCCAATATATTTTCTTTAAAAAAATTCAGTAATTTGAAAGGCTCTCTGAACCAAACATTTCCTTTTCAAAAGCATAACATGATAGAAAGTTAGGGTTAGGTCTGTCATAATTAAACATTTTTACTTCACGAATATTGAAATGCATTGACGCAGAAATATATCCTTGCAATGATATATTTCTGCGTCAATGCATTTCAATATTCGTGAAGTAAAAGTATATATATATATATATATATATATATATATATATTAGTATGTACTAAGTAAGGCTGGAGCCCTCAAATCTGTAAGGATATTTGAGAATTAAAGATTAAAAGAAAGTTTTAGGTTTGAATTTTTTTATAGCTATTATAGGCCTAAAGTTTACTAGTGGGAAATACAAATATAATGATAGGAAAAACCTAACAACCAAACCCTAGACCATTAATTTAATAATGTAAACAAAGTTGGAAAGCTAAACAGTCATGCTTATATTTTCAAAGATTTGGATTCAAAGGTAAAATGAAGATTTGGATTCGACCCATCCCTAACACACATTAAATTTGCTTGAATGGCCTCCTCCACCCCCTCTGACAGTCGATCCTTCCCACACCAAGTCATTTTATACATAGTAATAAAGACACAGAATCTTCAATGAAAAACAAAAAACAAATATTATCTATTTTTAGGGGTGTACCGATGCAAATACTGAATATGGAATCATTATTGGGCGCTTATTAGTGCATCGGCAATTAATTGTAATCAGCGATTATTATGTTGATTAGTAGTTTTTAAATTAAAATTTAAATATACATTTTCTAGGTAGGGATTCAGTGATCAAAATCACAAAAAACACATATACACACTGCATCTGGGTTGCGGGCTATGCAAAGATTACATAACTGAATAAAGAAATATAAGTTCATACCATTGATAAAACTAACAATCTAATTCCAACTTTCGCAGGTTATTTACTTATCAGCCGTATTGCGTCAGTAATAATAAAAATTGGGAACTGTTCAAGTGAAGACACAACCACATTAAGTGTCGATGTGATACAAAATCTGACCTGTGACATCCGGGAAGATTCACAAGTAGAATCTACAGTACAGGAGGAAATTGAAAGTGAACAGCCAGAAGAGGAAGAATTTATATCAACCATTGAACCCCAGTTAGCAGAAAGTAAAAATAATATTCGTGGACAAGTAGCAGGAGAAAACACAGACTTACTAAAGATGCTCTCAGGGTATATTGCTTATAGAGTGAAAAAGAAAAGGCTAGTTAGAGCTTACAAATATGGCCATCCAACGAGTCACTACCCTACAAAACAAATATACTGGCTTTCAGCAATATCAAGAGAAGGCCTGATGGAGCCAACAAGTGCGTGGGCTCAGATTATATTTAAAGGACCTGTGAGCTTAAAAAACTCAAATTTCAGTGAGACTTTAACGTGGAAGATCATTTCACACAAACTATTTAGCAAAAAATCCTACGTGCAAGTGTGGTTTGGTTCCAAAAATATGCGGCTCGGAAGTTTCCAGTGGAATCAAGCGTGACGTCATCGTAAGCCAGCTGCAGCATAGCAGTTATAGCGCGACTCTTTGTTACACTTTGTTACATTATGGATGCCAATATATCGAACCATACCAGTTTGAACCTGAAATAAGACATACTGAGGATGATTCATTTACCGGTAGTGACAGTGATGAAATTATTCTAACTCAGGAAGTTGGTCTTTGTGAGGATTGTGATTTAACATGGTAACGGATGAGGAATGTGTGTGTTGCTGTGAGGTTGACAATGTTAAAACTGTTAAATCATATCGATATCAGTGCATTACACTTAATCCTTCATTTAACAGCTTGTCCTAGGCGGTGAAGTGCAAACAATGACACGACATAATTT
This sequence comes from Timema genevievae, assembly GCA_902155825.1. NCBI lineage: Eukaryota > Metazoa > Arthropoda > Insecta > Phasmatodea > Timematidae > Timema > Timema genevievae. The sequence goes on from CABFWO010004713.1 coordinate 8,031, forward strand.
AAGCCTGAAAAAAAAAAAAAAGCCCTCTCAGTTCAGACAGTCCCATAGACAAAACTTGGTGCTACGCTGCTTATAAGAAGTTTGTCTCTACGCTGCTTATAAGCAGTTTGTCTCCTGGATAAATGCATGGACTGCTATCGGTTATAAAAACCGTGTAGTAATTCCATCTTTTGCAGTTAACACAGGAACAAATATCCCAAACATAATGGTATTTATAAAGGATTCAAACTCAGAGGTTATGGCTGCCTGCACTGCATATTACACGACAGACTTTCTATAAATATTGACAATTTTCTGTATTTTATATGTATTTCATAATACATATTGTGTAATTTAAAATACTATATAAATAATTAATCAACACAAACAACACTTGTAATACTATACAATAAAATTCAGTCACAATGCTGTGAGTGAATAAAATTTTAAAAATGTCATTGTTTACTAAATATTATGGAACCTTGAAAATTGATTAATTTCACCTAAGGACTATGGTCGAGGTACAGGAGCAATACACCTTGGCAGTCAGTCGCTCTGTCTGGGCCATCGTCCATCTTGAAGCAACGGCTATCTCGTACTGCCTCCATTACCATTGAAAGAATTTTGTTTCTCCATTTACATGTTTTTGCCTTGTAAGTGTTTACACCAACCCATTTCTGTAATGGCTTAGAATAATTGAGTTTTCATCCAGTATGGGTTTTTTCTAACTTAGAATTGAAATCTAGTATGGATAATACTGTACGTGCAACCATTCCATCATAACTGAAGTGATTTCTTTTAGGCTTATATTTTAGCTCAACGCTGTGGAATGATTTTAATTTTCTGGTGTGACAATATTTTTTTGTGTGCCGTACATCTAATAATTTGTCATCACAAATAATTTTGGAAATAACATGGAAATCTTCTTTAGACTTTCTAAACCATTTCTTTTCTGTTACTATCACAAAGTTCTTCGTGTACGCAGCCATTTATATATCTACCACTGGTCCAAGCATGAGTGTCAGTGATATACTTTAAAGTGGAGGTGAATTTTTCAATGAGAACCACATCGTTTCCCACGCATGTTTGTGAAGACCACCATAGGTGATTTTTAATACTCAATGTACAGTATTTTATAAGTTCAAACTCACTTCCTGCTGCTTTAAGCTTTTTTGCTAACACCACTATAAAAAACTGCACACCAAAACTTTTTCTGTTTATTTGCTTTCCTTTCAGCGGCTTATTATATTTTGTTTCTGGACTCATCACCCGAACTAATGATCTCGTCACTTATAGCGTGGTTGTCATCACTATCATTATTGTCTTCCTCACTACTTTTTTCAGTTGTAGGAAAAATATTCCTTTAACATTCTGTCCCAATCTCACATGATTTAACGGACTAGTTTCACTTAAAAAAAATTTCGCAAGGTACACATTTTATAGAGAATTGAATGCTCTACAATATTAATTATGAGCATTTTTATTGTGCTAGGCACGGTTCATGACATATAGGCCCGTTTCTATGGGGAAAAAGTTTGATAGGACAAAACCTGAAAAATTGTCATTTTTCAAGTGAGATCATCTTGAAAACTATTAGAGGTATGAAAAATATGAAGAGGACCTTTTTTTAATAGGATTTTTAATGATCTTTCATTTTGTGTATAGAAAGTGTTTTTCTAGGGTTGACCATTTGAGATATTTTTTAAAAAAAAGGCTTTTTTTCTTGTTTTTTCGAGTTTCTGACTCTACCTCACTTCCTATTCATCAGGACTTTTGATATTACCTTCCCTATACACCACTAAACAAGTGTAAAACATAATCAAAAACATCAGGTTTAAATTAAGTACGAGTGAAATTTGAGCGTATGTTGACTGGGCTATAAAACAAATGTTATGAGAGATGCAGCTAGCAGGCAGTGTTATAGGAATGGACTAGCGCAGCCAGTGGCCACTGAGTGGTGTGTCAAAGAGGCGAGACTGGAGGGGGAGATGCGCAGACCGAACCGTGGTCTACATACACTATCCTAACCTTATCACTTCTCAAACAAAATATTCTCAACAGTGCTCCAAGAATCACATTCAAAAGCCCCCTAATCTCCGCAACATTCTTGTTCACCCTAAATTGCCCGACCCGGCCACAAACAACAACCAACAACATCAGACCAAAGTTTCCTACCCTTGCAACAGATATGCAGTACCTACAAAATTCACCAACCTTCCACCTCATTCAATAGCAGACTCGCACAACTGTAATACACTATGAGTGCTCCACAGAAAATCTTATAGACCAACTACAATACAACTACTGCATTGCTGAATACATCGGCCTCACCAGACTCACCACAGGAACACTCAGACAACGAATGAATGGTCACCGTTTTGATACCAACCACAACGGCCCTGACAAACCAGTAGCACTTCATGCTATAGTATCAGTTATATACGAGACCTCTCCGCTTTGTTGCTCACCAATATACAACCAAATACAGGCACCCCCTTCTCTCCTTTACTTCCAAGATATAAATACAACATTCTCTCTATCTACCAAGAGTAAAGACACAAGTTTGAACAGCCAACAACAGAATATAAGTCGTAGTACCTGTAGTCATGTTGCCACTGTCCACTCTCTTGCTGAAGAAGGGGACTGATGGACCCCAAAAATTACATGTGTTTTAATTGTGAACTTGAGGTCTACAGGCTTCTGGTAAGTGTGTGGCCCTTGCCCTTCTACCCTCAATTCAATGTTTGATTTAAAATTTAGATAAAAACCTGTGAACAGCTGTGATCCTTTACTAATGAGGATTTCAAATCTTTTTTCCTCCAAGCATCATGTCTTACTATCCATTTGAGTTATACGCTAATGTACTAATTAAGCTAGTGGGTTAGGGATGAGGAAGGTTGAATTTAGAGGAAATGTACCCACATCTGCATGGAGAATAGTGAAACCATTGAGCACAAACCACCCTCAGTACACCCCACCAGGATCAAACCACAATGTCGTCAACAGCAGTCTAGTACATTGCGAGAGTTAACTCTTTAGACCATGCAGCCACAGAAGTGGGTTTTTAATAAAGTGAATTATCTCGGTTTTTCCACTGCATCTAAATATAGGTTCAAGCTATATTCTTATAGTATAACATTAACTAAGCTAATATGTAGGAATGAGGAAATGTAGACGCATTTGTGAGGAGGGAGAGTGGAAAACCATTTATAAAAAGCCTCAGTACACCCAACTGAGATTCTAACCCTGATATGTCAGTTCTGTAGAATGCCAGAGAAATATGTTCGGCCTCCGATGCGGGTATTTAGCGAGACTAGCTGATGTACCTGTCGTTGATGGGGCTTGATTTGATGTTTTACGATATGAAAGTAGAAGCAGCAGCTGTCATCCCTTGAAATTTCCAACCCCTTTCTCACCACCTTCTCCTTAGGGGATGAAATTTGAAAAATCCTCAAGTGTCTTACTCATTTCTATAAAAGAACCTTAATTATAAATTTCAAGGCACTATGTCAGCTGGTTCAGTGAATTTTGGAAACTTTTAAACCCCTTTTTCACCCCTTAAAAATTGAATTATTATTTAGTTACAGTATTTCTAATTATTGATAGGATAGGATGTTCACACAGTGGTTTTTATTCAATGGAAGCAACACTTTATTTAAATTGAAAAAAGGGACCAACGAAATAAGAAAATAAAGTTATAACAAATTATTATAATTAGAAACCTCTATCAAGTATACCATTAATAATAGTTAAGGTGAGAGCTCTTTGTTCTTAGAGCAAGCAGTTTTTTCTCAGACTGACCAGCTAGCCAGCCGGTCATGCTCCCTCTTATTCCATATTCCATAAATTGTTTCGGGGTCTGTCTGGCCCTCATCGGGGAAAGGGAAGCAGCGTTTCCCTAGGCGAATATTAGCGCAGTTTACTAACGTGATTGGTGTATAATTATGCTTAATATACTGTTAAAATATTTTTTAGGTTGTTTTTAACAATATTTATTGTTTCTAGATGTAATTATGGTAACTATATTACAAATGTATGTATTTATAACCAAAAAGTAAGTTTAGTTTTATTTTACAGAATATCGACGCTGGTTTGATCCTCCAAGGGAAGTAGTTTGTTTCTTTGTGTACAGTAGTAGAATGACGAGTGCGTCAACAAGTGCAGCAGTGGAAGAGGAGGGCTGCTCTTTCAAAATTCATAAGTAATATTTTGAAGATTAGTTTTTGTCCCAGTCTTTTGACGAGAAAAAGAAAATAATTGAATCACGCAGACCCACTCCATCTTCAAGCAACTTATATAAAAATAAACTTTGACGTTTCAATATACAACTTTATGAAAGTATTTAGTAATTATTAACGGGGTTTTATTAGTTTGGTGGAAAATTATATAGTTGACCTTACTTTTTACCAACAATAATGGCGTGTAGAATAAATCCGAATCCAAAGCTATTATAAGGCAGGCCAAAGGTCATACTCGTTTGCAGGCCACAACCCAAGAGAAAACTTAGGCAATCTTAAATTGATCTTTTTTTTTAGTTAGAATTACAATTATTTATATATATATAATTTAATAATGATTGATTAATACTTCTAAGATCACAAATTATTTTGTTTTATTTCATGCATAGATTATCACCCACCTTCCATTTTTCCCCATAATAATTATACCAAAAAAAAAACCCCACCAAGATCACCAATTAAACTAGGGTCCATCAGACTCCCTTTATTGTAGCCTTATTGCTTCCCTTTGTCTAGACTACTGTGTTTACAATTTCTAAGCTGAATGCATCATGACGTTTGTCTAGCAGTTGATCCAAGTCGTGATGTGTCGACCACTTGACTCACCTAGCCTTACAGTTTGCATGGTTCACGTCAAGTTAAGAAACCAGGAAATATTTTCTATGGAGTTATTAAAACAGCTCTCAATAATTCTACCATTTATGTTCTTATATGTATATGTCTAGGTATAACATGTTTTCTGGCAAGTTTGAAAGCTTTGCCCTATATTAGTTTGGTTGGGGGTTTAAGGCACATCAATGCAACAGCTATTAGTAGTACCATTTTTTCTAGAGAATTTAATTATATATAATGATCTGATTGAAAAATGTGAAGTTTTAACATGCTTTATCATTTGATGAACAATAACTTGATTGGGAAATACTATAAATGTTAAGACTATCCCCAAAAACAATGTTTATTACCGTTATGTTACATTAGCTTTAATGTCATATTTGGAAAACTCACCACTTCACCCGTTCTTATTGGTTTAAATTGAATGTACAATTAAAAGAACAAATATAATGTTACCTGCAAAGTGGATTTCTATTCATTGTTAATAATTAAGATATAAATATATCTAGTACTTTCAAAATAAATTGTCAACTTCACAACAAATACACATTTAAAAACTATACACCAAACTCACCAATGATTAAATAATTCCGTCTTATTTTGTTCACTGTGATATAAATAATAATTAGAAGTAAGATAATCAATATAAATATATACTCTTAATATTTGAACTACTTTTTTTTTTATAAAAATGTACAAGAAAATCATAATTGCACCACACACAAATATGAGCTTTTCTAAGTTTTTAGGATACACTCAAAATAACAAAATTGTGAATGACAATCGGTTAAATAAATAAATAAAAATCATGTTGCTGAGTCCAAGTTGTACGCTCATAAAAATACATTACCAAAACTCCTTGAAATACGTAATTATTACCCTTAGTGTCTAAACAAAAACTATAACTTCAATATTTTAATATGAATCTTCAGTCATGCTCAATTAAGATTTCAAGTGAATCATAGTTCTGGGGATTATAAGAAAAAAGTTAAGGGAGAAAAATTAAACTCGTTCAAAACTCTAAATGATTTTCTTAAATTCACTTTCATCCCTTCTTTCCCAATTTTGGGAAAAGTGCTTTGGTTTTATCATGTAATTTATTTCTTAACCACATGTCTATTATAGATTGATTCAGTCACACTTTAATATAAATCAATCAATTAATTGATTATTTTGTTCTGAGAAAGATGAATGCTAGATTTCACATTCACATACTAAGTCTTGTTCTATATAAATCACGTTTTGGCCAACTCTGTTTCCACAATCTTCCTGTCAGTGGATGTTGGCAACACTGTAGTGGGCTCTTCGGAGGGCATAGAAATTTCCACACTATGTTCAGAAGTTGGTGGGGCAGGTTCCCAGGAAACAGGACCAGGGGCAGGAAGAGGCTCCACCTTGCTTAGACGCTCACTTAAAGCTTTCAGAGCAATTTGCCTGCAATTTGTTCATATAGAAAGTTAGGCAAAGTTCATCCCCTTTCCTTTCTTGTTTCAAATAGTGCAAACAAACATAATGAAAATAGGATCATATTTCACAATTTAAGTTACTCTGCTGCTACTAGACAAAGAGGCAATGGCCACCTCTTTAAGATTGGTTTTTACTTTGGGATCCCTTGACCAAGGTTTTGTTATTTCAGAATGCTTCAAGAAGCAGTGTGAAATACCCAACACAAGGTGAGAGGTTGAGCGATAACAGCCAGTTTTCTCAAGCCATTACCTCTTTGTCCAGTGGCAGCACTGTAAAATGGGTGGATTATGCCTTTTTCTTTCCGCAAAAGTGATCGGAATTGTTTTTGTTTCTATATATTATTACATATCAGTAAATTTTGATAGTAAGGTATATTTAGTGAATGAGGAGTTTGTTACCTTCTCCGCTCCATATCGTGAGGATCTATTCCCGGCAGGCTGATGGTGATACCAGCTGGTGCAGCCAAGTTGAACTTACGAACAATGCGTCGGCAGATCCCCAGACGAACCAGGAAGCCATGTACTGTATTACCAAGCACAGCTACTGGCGGTTGCAGCACATTTGGAAAGAAACTGAAACCATTCCCATATAAAACTGGTGTTATTAAACAATCACACTATTAATATGTGTGTGTTCACTATCTTGTGATTGGAGCAACTAAACTAGCTTGATTGTTTACAATAATATATTGAATCAGGAAAAAATTGTAACTATAGTGAGCTCTTGTTAATGTATCCCCATTATATAGGGTTGCATGTTTGCTTTAGAAATATTTAATAGTAGAGGTGTGTTGAGGCCAATTTTTAAATGCAATGGGAAGGCGAAGCGAAGCTTGAAACTTGCAAAGAAAAGTTGAAGTCCTATATTAATAATTAATGCACTCAGGCTTACTGATAAGATTAGTAAATTATCAATAAAGTTTTAATATTTTACTTACATTGTGGAGCTGATAAAATCATTTTATAAACTTTATATATGTATGTCTTTATATCTGCATTACTATAATAATAATTATAAATTAAATTGTGTTTTCGTTTCCCACTTTATGTATCAGCCATTTTGAATAATAAAGGAAACAGGAAGAAGCTATGAAAAACTTCTGGGACAGAATGCATTTGTAAATTTGTCACAGATAATTCCAAAGAGATATAATATTATGTACTAAACATTAGACGCAAGCTGAAATGATAGCACAACTAAAGTGATTTCTCTGCTTCATACCAGTGACCTTGGTGTTATTTCTTTATAATATATATTTTAGTTTTTACAAAATTATGTTGGCGATAGTGAATATAATATATTAACATTTATTTACCCGCTTTTGATCCATGATTACATTATAGTAGTTAAATTACTAGTCTGTGTTAAAATTCTGTTTAGTAACGGTTTTAAAATTATCAAATATTGAAATATCTAATATTTAGTAAGATAAAATTAAATCTTTGATAATTTATTGAAGTTTTATCCTTCCATTGAAATTTTTCGAATATGCAAAGGTTATTGTGGATGTCAAAGTCAAAGCCTATGGAGATTTGACCTTCAACTTCGACTTTTTGAAGCTTCGCACACCATTATTTAATAGTGATAAACAGAGAAGACTTAACACTCACTTTACACGGGAGAGGGGTACAATTCTTAGGAATTATCTTTTATGGACTCGGTGAAAGTAAACCAAATTAATTGGCAAAGGAATTGTGTTAAAAATATAGAGAATCAGGTTTATTTTTAATTATTTTTATTTAGCAACACGTCTTACTACTCGTTTGGGTTATACGCTTAAGTACTAATTACGCTAATGGGTTAGGAATTGGAAAAGTTGAATTTAGAGGAAGTGAACCAGCATTTGTGTGGAAGGAGAGTCTAAAACCATTTAATAAAAAAACACCCCCAGTTCACCCGACCAAGATTCGAACCTCGATTTAAGGTGTAGTTTTTCATCTTACTTTAGGGTGTGTGGGTTAGCGGTTGAATGCCAGATTTTTTACTCTCATTGTGTGGGTTAAACATTGAATGTCAGATTCCTCACTCACAATGTGTGGGTTATAGATTGATTGCGAGACTCCTCATTCACAATGTATGGTTTATAGATTGATTTCCAGATTCCTCACTCATGTTGTGTGAGTTAAATGTTGACTGTCAGACTCCTCACTCACAATGTGTGGGTTATAGATTGATTGCTAGATTCCTCACTCACATTGTGTGGGTTATAGATTGATTGCCAGATTCCTCACTCACATTGTGTGGGTTATAGATCATTTGCCATATTCCTCACTCAGGTTGTGTGAGCTATAGGTTGAATGCCATATTCCTCAATCACGTTGTGTGAGCTATAGGTTGTACGCCATATTCCTCACTCAGGTTGTGTGAGCTATAGGTTGAATGCCATATTCCTCACTCAGGTTGTGTGAGCTATAGGTTGAATGCCATATTTATTAATCATGTCGGGTTACGTGATAGTGGATAGTACTTGGCACCGCGTCTTATTACCCGTTCGGGTTATACGCTTAGGTACTAATTACACTAATGGATTAGGAATTGAGAGAGTTGAATTTATAGGAAATAAACCTGCATTTGCGTGGAGAGAGAGTGGAAAACCATTTAGGAAAACCGCCCCAATTCACCCGAGCAAGATTCAAAACTCGATCTCCCCGTCCTCGGCAGTCTAGCTGAACACGAAACTGAAGCATTAGCTAACTATGCCACCGAGGCAGGTTGCCGTGGTGGAATGAAAGAGTCAATAAAGCAGTGAAGGAGAACAACAAAGCATTCAAAAAAAGACGTTTTAACCATAGAAATGAGGAAGCAAAGGAAGAGTTTAAGGAGATGAAGGGAAGAGAGAAATGAGAGTACATGAAGCTAGAAAGGATTGGATGAAATAATTAAGAGATGCCGGAAAATAATGTTTAGGGAAGTAAGAAGATATGAAGGTAGAATCAGGTATGAAACAAGAGGAAATAAAAACAACACATTTAGTTAGAATGATGAATGAAGAATGTTAAAAACAGGAGAAGGAAAAAAGTACTATAAAAAGTGATATTTTAAGAAGATGTTCAACCTGAAAGAGGAAAGGTATGATAGAGAAGCAGAGGAGCATGAAGAATTAGCAGAAGAGAAGGAATTGGCTTCCCACATGGAAAGAGGTGGAGGATGGAACCGGGAAAAGTACCCGGTGTGGAATAACTAACTGTGAAAATGATAAGGGCTGCAGGAGAAGCAGGAATACAATGGTTATACAGGATGCTGAGAGTGATATGAAACGGGAAACAGGTACTGGTAGATGGGAAGAAGGGAATTATAGCACCAATTTTTAAGAAACGGGACAGGAAGAGGTGTACGTAATATAGGGGAATGATGCTGATGTGCCATTGTACAAAAATATATAAGACAATACTGGAAAAGAGATTAAGAGAGAAAATTAAAGGAAAATGAAGAGGGAAAAAGTACAGACTTAGGGAACAGAGGTCTACAATAGACTTAATCTTTGTTATACAAGAGTTGATGGAAGGAATGAATTTGGGAAGGACTTGGCTGTGGTATTTATGGGTATGGATAAGGAATATGATAGTGTGGATATTTATAAAGTCTGGAAAGCAATGGAGGTGGCAGGAATGGAAAGAGGAGTTGTAATGAGAGTGAACAGTATATATGAGGATAACATGAGTTGTGTTAAGATGGATAAGAAGTGGACGGAATAGTTCCAAATAAAAACTGGAGTGAATCAGGGGAGTGCCCTCTCACAGCTACTATTTTGTAATGATAATGGTCATGAATAAAGTAGCAAGGAAACTCTAGGAAGAAAGAGTGAAATCCATGATGTTTGCTGATGACTTGACGGTATGGGGGGAGAAGGAAGCGCAAGTACAGGTGGCACACTGTTAAGCTTAGTCAGAACATTGATCAAGGAAGACCACAATATGTGTTCCCAAGTTATCCTAAGTGGACAAACTCAAACAACCACAACATCCCCTTAATGTCATAATGTTGTGAAGGAACAGTGGAATTGGGCAAGGGAACAAGGAGATACAAATAGAGCAAGTCAATTTAAAATAATGTTTAAATAGACATTGTACGTTTATTTCAAAGCCTTGGGTCATTCTGGTAAACAAAACAGAGCTTAAAACTAGTGGAGAGCATCCTCATATATCCCGTGCAAGCAACACACTTTAAATGCGTAGGAGATCTCCTATTTTACTGAAAGGCCATTCACAGCTGGTACACCAAGAAAATAGTGCCTATTCTCCGTGGCAAGTGAGTACCATGGCCCTAATGAGGAATATCCCAACTTAGCTTATTACATAAGGGTTATAATAGTCAATACTTGGACATACTTAGGTTGAGAGGCAATTATAATAAAAAAACAGACAAATCAACCTCAACTTAGTTCCTGCACAGAAAGTGCCAGAGCGAATAATCCAAAGCAATATAATTCTTACTGCTACAAAATCATATTCTAGAAAACAGACATGCTGGCTCCTAGAGACACCAAAAAGAGATTACATGAGACCCGCCAGGATGCAAAGCTCACTGAACCCTAAAGTGTAAAGTGTAATCATGAAGACATATACATGTCATAGCGCAAGTTATTAAATTTAACATTCTACAAACATATAATACACAAGTACAAGGCGCTTACAATAAATTAATGCAATAACCTAAGTCCTGAGAGTAAGTTACTACGATAAGAGTTGCAAGTTTAAACGATTACTTGATATTAAATTAAATGAATTGATGGGCAAAGTGCCCGCCAACAAAATAAACATATTCTCAACACTAGCCTAATACGTTAAAGTAGACGTCCAAGTCTTTCCAAGATGGAGACTTATAGATTCATAAAAGATTTTTTATCCCTCATTGGCGAAGGCCTTGATACCGTCACAGACATTTGAGAAGTGTTGAATAACAGAAGACGATAATCAGTAAGTAGCAGCTTGTTCTCCAAGGTCAGTGATTGAATAATTAGTTCCATTTTATGGCCTTAACATCCAAATTTATATGATCAAAATAACGAGGAACTGAAGGAGAAGTCTTCTTCTCCCCTACGATATCCCTGTCTAGTAGAGTGGTGGGCGATCATGTGATGCCTGCATCTTTCGTTTAGAAGAGCTGACAGAGGTGGGAATTTTCATGTTTTTGCGTGCAATATTCATCCTTTCTCCTCAAATAGTCATTTAAGTTGGAGTTTGATATGAAAATGCCGTTTGAGCAAGCTGCCGAGTTTCTTAGTAAAAAGATTGTGCATGTATAAAATGTGGGTCATACAAGCTGAGATCATGGTATGTAGAAACATATTATCAGCAGTGGTTTATTGGGTGGATATTTAGAAGTTGTGAATTAATATTTAATTGTGAAGGGTCAAAGACTTTAAGCCCGAAACACAGGAGCAGTTACAGGAATGGAATGAGGAAGCGAGAGAGTGTGGAATGGAATTTAGCGCAAGGAAGTGTGAAGTGATGGTAGTGAAAAAGAAGAGGATAAGGCCTAGTAAAGCTATAAAGTTGTACGGAGTAGAGATGAGAAAAGTACAGAACCTGAACATAACATATCTTGGAAGCGTGATTAAGGTGAAGGGTGGAAGTAGAGAGGATCTAATGAGAAGAGGATAGTAGAGAGTTGTTCTACAGGTGCGTAAGATACTTGCTATGGAGAATAAAAGTGCCCTTGAAGTGTAAGGAAGTGTTGTACAGGGCGTACTTTGTACCTTTTGTCATACATGCAGCAGAAACATGGACATTGTGCATATGTAAGAGACTAGGAAAGTGGAGGACATGGGAATGAAGTATGAGAAGCATGTTGGTTGTCATAAGGGGAAACAAGATTAGGAATGAAGTTATCTGGAGAATGGAGAAGAGTTGGGGGTACAGGAAGTATATGAGTTGGTAGATGAAGCAAGACTGAGATGTTACAGGCATGTAATGGGGATGTTGGAGTACATGAGATAGTAGAGGAAGCAAGACTGAGATGTTACAGGCATGTAATGGGGATGTTGGAGTACATGAGATAGTAGATGAAGCAAGACTGAGATGTTACAGGCATGTAATGGGGATGTTGGAGTACACGAGATAGTAGAGGAAGCAAGAGTGAGATGGTATAGGCATGTAATGAAAATGAGATAGTAGAGGAAGCGAGACTGAGATGGTATGGTTGGTATGTGAGCAAGTAATGAGTTGCAAAAGTTTTTTTACTTCATTGATATTGGTGTCAATATTTATACTTTTTAAGTCACCGATCTGGGAAAAAAATGCAAAATATTTTTTAAAGACCTACTACCTGTAATAAATGTTCCAAGATTGCCATTTGTATGGTGATAATGGTGGGATTCTGTAACATATGCAAGTTGGGTATCAATTCCAATGTTTTTGGAAGTGGGGAACCTGAAAGAGAGAGGATTTAATGAGGTGGACTGGATAGAACTAGCTCAAGATCGAGATAGTGTAATGAGGTTGACTGGATAGAACTAGCTCAAGATAGGGATAGGTGGTGTACATTTGTAAGTGCAGCAATGAATTTTCAAGTTCCTAATGCCATAGAGTATGACAGTAACAGACAACTCAATAAAGCTTAGGTCCAAACGTAAACATGCCAGACCAACATATTTTTTGATCCATGATGGGCATATAGCCCAAACAGGTAGTAAGATGCGGTCCTAAAAAAATCCAGATCCCTTACAATATATTAGGTAATCTTATATTACAAAAGTCAAATCGTTTATTTTGTAAATATTAATTGAGATTCTAATTTATTAATGAATGGAATGGTAGCAAGATTAGCGGAAGGTTGATTAAAGCTAAGTTGGAAGGGAATCTATTAATTGAGTTATACATTATTTTGCCTTAAAATAAACCTATATTACTTTATTTTACCAAGTGACTTATGGTGGGTGTTTCTGCTCAGATACTTATTAACTTCTACGTTTTCAGTTTTGTTCTAATGTAGCCTTGTGTGAGTTTGCTGGATGTAAAATCATTAGTGAATGTGCAAGGGTGTTTTTGTTTAGAATTGAGTATCATTGAATTCCTCGTATTTTTGTGAGTGTAATGGGCTCAGAGGAAAAAGTTTGCCCAAAAGGTATGTTTCTTAGGTTTGGTTTCATCCCCATTTTTTTTAGTATAAACATATTAGATTATTTTTATCATATTATAATGATTAAATAAAATTTGTCTTACTGTATTAAGGTTTTTTAGTTGGCAATTCTCTAGCTGTTGTTTCAAAATGTAGTTGGATAGTTAATGTAGGATTTTGATTAATGTTAGTTAACTAAAAGATCTATAATCTGTGTTTGTTAAGGGGAATAGAGATATAATTTATTATTATTTTTATTATTATTATTTTAATTATTTATTATTATTATTATGATTATTATTATGATTATGATTATTATGATTATGATTATTATTATTATTATTATTATTAGGTATTCTGTCTTACAACAGGACCATTCCTTTTGTCAGTGAAACTTAGACCTCTTAATGCACCCTGTCCTCTGCCTCCGTCTTCAGAACTCAGAATTTTCTTCTTTCCTTCAAGTCATATAGTATTTGAATCTTTCTTCTTCCTAAGCTCCTCTTTCCCTCAACCTTGCCTTCTAAGATGTTATGCAGAAGACTGTCCCTCCTAAGGATGTGTCTGATCCAGTTTGCTTTGCGCCGAAGAATCACATCCAAAATGGATCTCTTCTCACCCACTCTTCTTAGGTCTTCTTCATTTGTCACCTTGTCTGTTCACCTGATCTTCTCAAGTCATCTCCAGCACGACATTTCAAAACTCTCCAAGTATTTCTTTTCCATCTCCCTAAGAGTCCACGTTTCTGCTCCAAAAACAGCATTTCATCAGTTTCTTACTCAGTTACAAACTCAATTTGCTGGTCAGCAGTAACCTATTCTTGTTGAAAGCTTCCTTGGCCATGGCGATCCTCAACCTAATTTCTTTTGTGCATTTGACATCCTTTATCAGCAGACTTCCCAGGTACTTGAACTTATCTACGTTTTCCAACTCCTAGTTTTCAATTTTATTTTCGACAGCTCTTCATTTTTTGAAATTCCCATAGCGTTTGGCTTCTCAATGCTGATCTCCATGCAATTTCTTCTCCATATCTCCACTAGCCGGTCCATCATTTCCTGCAAGTCTTTTTATTTTTGGTTATCAATGCTAGATCATCTGCACATTTTATTGTGTTGATGACACAACCTCCTATCCTGAAATTGCCACATCCCTCTAAGGTTTCACCGAGCAACCACTCACCATACAGGTTGAAAAGACTAGCTTATAAACAGCATCCCTGTTTCACTCCTCTTCCTATCTTTATGCTGCTGGTCTCTCCATCATTCAGCCTCACCTTGCACTCGCTGTCTCAGGTACAGGTTTGAAATCAGTCCCTCCAGTTGATGCCGATCTTGAGTATTTCTGTCAGTTTCTTCCATTTCACTCTATTAAACGCCTTCTGCCAGTCTATGAAACCAATGTAGACTTCTTCCTTTACTTCCAGCACTCTTTCTGAAATTATTCTCAGCATCCCGATGGCATCTCTAGTTATTTTCCTTTTCTGAATCCAAATTGGTATTCTTCCATCACACTTTCTATTTTCTGTTTCAGTAGCCTGTTGAATATTCTTGCCACGATCTTCCCCACATGAGAGATGAGGTTGATGGTCCTGTGGTCACTGCATTTATTGGATTGCTTTTTCTTCTTTAGAGCCGCCATGGTTATGTCTACAAAGTTCTTGGTCCATTCTCCTGTTTCGTAGATCCTATTTATAAGTTTTTTCAGAGCCAGTAATCCGTTGTTCCTCATTTCCTTCAGGTCAGCTGGTATGTCATCATTTTCAGCAGTTTTCCTTCTTTGCATGTCCTTGATGGCTCTCTCCACTTCACTCTTGAAAATGCTGGGTCTTTTTTTGTCTTCCTCTACTTCTTTGGCTTCAATCACCAGGTTTCCTGGTCATTTTTCTTTGTCGTACAGTTCTTCTAAATATCTCTCCCAAATCGTAAGGGCTTCTTTAAGATTCATCACCAGAGAGAAATAATATCCCATCATAATGATAGATTTATGTGAATGGAAATAATATGGCACCAAAAAATATTTAAATATCGACATTAAATTTCCTCACATTTCTATACTTAGTTTAGATTAATTTAGGGGTCTGTCCATTGTTAGTAACTGGACATTTTGATATGTATGTGTTTAAAATTAAGTTTGAATGATGGTAAGTGTATACTAACCATCAGTCAAACTTAATTTTAAACACATTTTTGAGACAAATAAAACAATCAAAAATGCAAATAGTCTAGTTATCTAATCTAGTCATGCACTTTAACTTTAAAGCTCTCCAATCAAATTCAAAATATTGATAACCAAACATTTTAATCAAAAGTATGTATTTTGTTAGTATTTGGACAAGGAAATGGTAATAAACAATCAACATATTTACATTATTTATTTTCTTATAATTTATTTATGCTTGAATAAATTGTATTTAATTTCAATATTCAATGTTTAATACCTGTTGTAGCCTTAACAATTTTTAGTATATCAGAATCTTAGGTTAATTAGCTTAAAAATAATATTTTGTATTTTTAGTCTTGTTACTATCAGAATAAAAAGTTTAACATTAACCAACAAATTTATTAATTCTTAGTTAATATTTATTTGGTGTGTAAACTAATAAAAGTAAAACCAATAAATTAACTGCATATGTTTATTACATGACAGTTTTCTACAGAGTTGACAAATCTAAGTCGACAATGTGATTGTACTCTTTCTCAGGAAACGAGTAAACAGCATATCGTGTGTAAGAAATCAAGCCTGGAGCCATTTCTTAAACATCTAGGACTGAATTATACACAAAAGTGTCTAAGTCATTTTTATCTGGCCACACTAAGCTCAGCACTATAAACTTCACAACAACATGTTTAGCTATTGTCCCAGGTGGTAACTGATCATCATAGATAACAGCAACCCATTCTCCTACAGTAGGATAACTAGAAATTTTGTTAACACCTTTTGGAAAGTCGAATCATTTCTTTTTTATGAGGCACAGGCCTATCCTGGATTTCATTTTATTGTTCAATTTTGTCAAAAGAACTTTCTGTATTACCTAACTTTTATAATGAATCATCTGTGTGCCCTTAATGGTGAGAATACTTCTCACTTCTTATTGAGAGAACATTTACAAGACTCGATCATTTCAGTTGGAACACAAATAACAGAAGTCTTGAGAATTTGACAAAGTTTCAGCATTGCAGACAACACTATTTTGAGAACAAACCATATTCCAAACATGACATTTCACCACAGCTCCGATCCCATCTACAACAGCTTTTCCATGGGATTATGCAACAAAATGTTCATGTAAAACTTTCCAAATTATAATTTTCTTTGAAGAAAGTAATGTTGGCAAAATTGTACTTTTGTTTAAATTGAGATGCAGCTCCATCTGAAAATACATGAAGAGTTTATATTACTCCTGTAAAAACAGCTACTTGTGGATTTGACCAATGTGCAGACTGTATCTCATTTTGGTAGAGGCATGTATAGTTCTCAGCAAAATCTATTTTAACTATTACATTCTCCCTTGTGGAACTGTCCTTAGAATTATTAAAGTACTTCTGTGATTGTTCTTTATTATAGTTTCCTCAGCTAGAATATTTTCATATTGTTTGTTGACAATTTTCCATTTGCAGTTTTGTACTATTTTGTCACCTAATCTATTTTTTAAACAAGCATCAAATAGCTGAAAACCTGGTTTTACAGATCAAAAACTCATAACACATACACTTAGAATCATATAGATTGCAAATAATAGCTTGTATAAATTCTTTACTCGACGTTTTATAGGCTGACATGCTGAGAAATTGCTGCTCGCAAATTTTCAGTTTACGTGATATTGGCACACTCACATGTGTGGAAAATGTCACATTATGGTTTCACATGGCTAGGACGTAGCTGAGCAAACTTTCTACGGCCAATGCTCACATTAAGATACTTTCATTTAAACAAATTAAATGCCTCCATTACAATAAACAACATATGATGCCCGAGTCATTCCATATCAAATCATCAAATTTATTCAAAAGTTGATAACTTTTATCTTTCTTTCACATTTGGTATAACTATTGAATGGTAGGAGTTAGGTGAAAAGACAAGATATGTATTCTGTCCGCTAAGCCATTCTAAAAATATGGAAGTTCGAAGCTTGTCCACAATTGATCATTTTTCACCGCATAAATTGCTAGAATATTTATTTAAAAATATATATCTTCATTATTATATTGGTGCCAAATGAAAGCTTATAAGCTAAGCTAGTGATATTTATTCGAAGTGAATTTTTTTTTAAATTAATACTATAACTATTATTTCATTTTTTTATAAAAATTATATAATAAAAATGTAGCCCTGGTAAAATTAGTTGGGTAAAAGATAACTTCATGAAATATTTCAAGGTTTCTTATTTATCAGGGTGTCTAAAGAGTTGTAGAGACCAAAATTAGTGATTTTTTGGTGACCTTTTTTAACCACAAACTTTCTTAAGTAATCGGCTGAATATTATATAATGCATATATATATATGCATTCACACGCAACATTAAACTTGAACTAGATGGTAAATGTTAAACTTGTCCTTGGTACCATGGTAAAAACAATCAGGCAGCTTGCGGCTAGCGCCTGGCATTATGGGTAGTGGGGTGGTTAGACATTTGACGTGTTCACGTTGTTAAGATGCGCGGGAAATTTAAACAAAAATATTTTCGTGACTTTATGGTCAAACTATTGAAAATTTGTGACTTTTCAGGGACTTTTTCCATGACCTTCTTAGGAATTAATAACTTTTTAGTGACTTTAATGACCCAGTAGTTTATTAACTACTTGCTGATGTCTGTGTAAAACAGATAAATTAGTCCTTAAATATCAAATAACTAAATTAATTAAAATTCAATGACAGAAGTAAATTCAACAATGTGTCTTTAGTATCAGGACACATTTCAATAACATTTTCTTAGTATCAGGACAAAATTTCAAAGGTAATAAACAAATCATAATATATTTTTATATTATGACAACTGGCACCATCTGTTATTATTATTAGCACCGCGTCTTACTACCCGTTCGGGTTATACGCACTTACACTAATGTGTAATGGTAGGGTGATTGTGAGATGAAATGGAGGACCTACAGTTTAACGTGGGATCCGAACCACGGTGGAGGCCTGGCATTCCTCACATTCACAAGCTGTGATTAATACAAGTCTTGTCAGAGGTGAAGGAAGGGTTTGGCAATCAGATAAATCTGTGCCGGGACCAAGGATTGAACCCCGGACCCTCAGCACAGAAGTCTGACACCTTATCCCTAGACCACCGGGTCACCCGGCACCATCTGTTGAAAGAGACCTCTACTAGCAGTTTATAAAACATTGTTCAGGTAATCTCACATTGAAAAAAACAATAGCTAGTATAATACCACACTTATTTATACAATTTGAATCATAAATTATGTTTGAAATATTCCCTATTTCTATAGTTTATTTGGCATATTTTAACTACAAGTTAAACGTATTTAAATTTTGCTCCAAACTGTATTATAAATATTATTTTCTCTAAAATAATAAAAATGAGGCCTAATGTTGTTACTACAATTCTACTGTAAAATAATATTTTATGTTTTGGCACTTTTCTTGTGGACAAACCCTTCTGTTATTTATTATTAGGTGCTCTGTCATGCAACAGGTCCAGTCCAATGCTTCATGTCCTCTGCCTCCTCCTTCAACTCCCAAAATATCCTTCAAGTCATCTAGTATTTGAATCGTCCTCCTCCTCCTCCTAAGGATGTGTCCAATCCAGTTTGCTTTGCACCAAAGAATCACAGCCAAAATGGATCTCTTCTCACCCACTCTTCTTAGGACTTCTCCATTGGTCACCCTGTCTTTACATCTGATCTTCTAATGTCTTCTCCAGCACCACATTCCAAAGCTCTCCAAGTATTTATTTTCCATCTTCCTAAGAGTCCAAGTTTCTGCTCCATACAGTGCGATGCTCCAAATGTAACATTTCATCAGTTTCTCCCTCAGCTCCAAACTCAACTTGCTGGTCTGAAGTAACCTCTTCTTGTTGAAAGCTTCCTTGGCTATGGCGATCCTCAACCTAATTTCCTTGGTGCATTAGGTATCCTTTGTCAGCAGACTTCCCAGGTGCCTGAACTGCTCTGTTTTACTAGGTCTGTAACCATTATTATTATTAATTTAAATCAAGTTGGATTGTTATGACAATTAAAAAAGTAATCGTGAACTTCAGTTCAAACAATATGAGAAGATATGACAGCTTAAGTTGTATTTACTGAAAGAAGGGTTAAAGCACTGTTTATCAGAAGCTTTAATGTAACAGTTTCTAACTATTTACCTGTTTTTTAAATCCAAAATATTTTAAACAACAGAAAATACTCTAGTTGGTATCGGCCATTTTGATACTGCCTGTCACATGATGCGGTGATGATATCAAGTGTCGGGAAGTGATGGTCAACTATTGACAAAAGCCATCATCGATTCAACAATCCATCTTAGAAGAACTATCAATACCTGCCGTCACATTGATGTCCGAGTCGGCTATGCTCACAAGAATGACATCATTGTAGCAGCAAATTAGTTTCAGAGTAGTTTTAGATAAATTTTTTTAAAATTTTTTTCTTATTTTAAATATAATTCTGTCAATATTGTTTAAAATCATATTAATAACATTTTCCATGTTGTAACTTTTTTTTAATACTTATATATTTTCATCTAGGGTTACCCAATAGCTTTACAAAAAGAAATGTTTTTGTCCCTTTTGGTTTTTGAGATAAAGGTGAATGTTATTTTTAAAAGGGGAGAAACAAGGCACTCGTTGTGATTTGAAGTTTTGAAATATTTTTATTTTCTATTAAAATTTAGGCTAAAAGTTGATAAAAAGGAGCTAGGCTAAGTGTACATTAAAATATATCAAGAGTTAGGCAAAGACTCACTGAATGAAATACAACAATTTATTTTCACTAGGTAGCTACCAAGATGTTAACAGGCCTATAGGTGCTGATAAATATAAAATGTATCACTAGTAAAGTTAGAGTAGAGCTGAGAATAGTAGACCTACAGAATGTAGAATATCTTGGAAATGTGATTGAAGGGAAGGGGTAAGCAGAGAAGAGGACAACAGGGAGTGTTGTTCTAGAGTAGTGTATGAGACCTGCTATGGAGAAGAGGACAACAGGGAGTGTTGTTCTAGAGTAGTGTATGAGACCTGCTATGGAGAAGAGGACAACAAGGAGAGTTGTTCTAGAGTAGTGTATGAGACCTGCTATGGAGAAGAGAAGTGTCCATGAAGTGTTGTACAGGGTATAATTTGTACCTATTGTCACATATGCAGCAGAAACATGAACATTTAGCTGTGTAAGAGACTAGGAAAGTGGAGGACATGGGAATGAAGTGTGAGGAGATCGCTGAGGTGCTTCTGTTATGATTGTGTGCTTTTAGATGGGTTGGTTGTCACAAGGAGAAAGAGAGTTGGGGTACAGGGAGTACATGAGATACTAGAGGAAGTAAGGATGAGATGGTATGGGCATGTAATGATGAAGGACAAGGATAGATTACCAAAGAGAATGATGAAGATGCCTATGTAGGAAACAGTCCGTAAGGGAGGCCGAGAAAGAGATACAAGGAACAGATAGCAAAGTATGAAAGTGAGAGGTGAAGAGTGGAAGAAATTAGAGGAGGAAGAATGGTGGATGGATAGAGATAGGTAGAGGCATTTTACTAAACCAACCTAGCCACAGGCTGGAAACAGTTGATGATGATGATGATGATAATGACTATTTTATGACAGAGAACAAAATTAAAGAATCTTGCCCTCGGCACGCACCATTCCCATTATTTAGGCTTACTAAATTATGAATTGAATAACCTTAGTATATAAATTGCTGATCTTTCAATGTGTCTAATATTAATTAAAAAAGTGTTTGGTTAAAAAATCCTTTATCAAAGGAAATTGTAGGCGCTCTTGACCTGACTAGTCTAAATGGAATGCATACCCAAGACTAGTGTGCAGCTGGTGCTAGGTTACTCATTAGTGAAATTATGAGATAGGCCTAACTAATATAGCCTAAGTTAGGCCTAGCTAAAATTACATTTAATTTTTTTTCCCAGAGTTTGTAACTTTGTGCAATGTTTAAAAATGAAAAAGTATGCACACCTTGCAAATGTAAAGTTGTCTGCCAGGTCACCTCTTGTTCCATTGCTATGTCGCTGATAAAACCTTAAATATGTCCAACTTATGAGAAGTCCTGAGAGAAACATTGTTGGATATGTTCCTTCAAGAAGACCAACAAGCCAAAATATTAGCGACAAGAAAAAAACAGTTAATGGAACATTTCTATTAGTCAGTTTACCTAAAGGAGTTTTGATAATAAGATGATCAGGCATTATTTGTTTAACTGCAACTGAAACACCTGCAATGTATCCTGCTAATCCGTGAATATGAACAGTAAACAAAAGATCTGTATTAAATGTGCACATATATAAAATTAAGTAAAAAAATGCACTCAATACTGCAACACCAATGTTCACAATGGCAAAGAATGTCATCATTTCTAATGCCCCCCATAATGGTTCGATGAGTTTACCGCATAAACCCACTGTAATAATATCAACACATATTTCCCAGAAATGTATTTCTAAAAAACAATATGTAAATGCAGTCCATATCCAAAACGCAGGTGGTAATATATAACCTGGTGTAACACTTAAAACACGAATTGCTTCAGAAGAGAAAGATAATAAATAACCTATAAAAACAACGATACAAATAAATTTAACAGACGTGCTGGTATTTCCTAATAAAGCAAGAAACTGTTGTCTCAGAAAAGGAATATTTTTACTAATACCCCTGACAGAAGCCATCTTCAAGTTAAACCAACATGGCAACCAGCTACGGCAACTCAAAGCCAAATTATTGAATATCCCGTACATCCTTAGAAACAAAAAAATTACCTCAGGATTTTATATATTTTTGTATGTGCTTTTGTTTGAAGTATTATGGAGAAGATCGCTCTACTATACCTGCTTAAATACTGTTAGCAGCGCGGAAGTGCTTGCTAAACAAACTATTATTAAAATTATTTTAGAGCATATAAAATATAAAGGCGTAGCAAGTCAAACTTATTTTTTATAGTCAATTTGTTGAATGAAGAATATATATATATTTTTTAAATCAAAGAAATCCTTATAACTATATGTCTGTGTATTTGTTTGAAATGAAATAATATATTCTGCAAGTCTCACTTTTGGCAAATGGTACCAATTCTGGCAAATGAAATCAGATATTATGAGCCTTCTTATTGTTTGCTAATATAGAATTTAATAAATGTTGCCTGAATACGGATATTGAACTCAGGAATCTATAGTCAAACGTTCACCTCAACAACTTAAAGACTGTTATAAACTAACCCATTTGGAAAAATTATTATAGTTTATTGAATTCAGGAAAATTCCTACAGAGAGAATATCAAATAATATTTACTTCTCGAAACATCAATCATAGAACGAATTACCATTTTAATGGTATATTTGTAATGGTGTTTGCCTACATCTCTAAGTAACGTGGAATATAATGTTCCCAACACTAACTTAAATTTTGTCTCTCACATCGCCCAACATCACCTCAACTAATCGGCAAAAGCATGTGGTCTTTGGGGGCTGAACTTTAATTTTGGAAGTCTCTTCTGAAGGATCTACTCTCTTCTCATCCAACGAAGACCTCGGTGTTCCACCGCTATCATCAGGAACCTTGCACTTAACCCGAACGGGTAGTAGGACGCGGTGCTAATAATAATATTTAGGAACCTCTATTGGGAATAGTCTTTTTATGGGTCTCAGACGTTATCCCTTAGAAGTTCCAGGAGAAAATCCATCCTCTCGGAACCGTCTGATTCAACGAATACTATATCACCGATCTTGAACAAAGTGGAAGACTTGTTTCTCCGTTACCGAGTGCCAAGATTCTCAGATACTATTGCTAGAATCTCTTATTCAACTATTTCCTTAGAGAAGATGATGGTTTCATCGATTTAGATGTTTGCCATGTAATGCTTCACATTTCGGAACTCCAATTTCCTTTATTTCTTGCAGAATTGGTACATATTACTTCTTCTAAACCATCTAGGAATCTTTATTTCCACCAATCGAATTAAATCCTCTACCCAGGTCATAAAACCTAGTTGGATTTTTAATCTACTGCCGTATCTCCATCCAATGCGAGTATTCCATGTCTTATGAACAAAAAGCTTTCCACAAAGAGTTATGGGACATATCGCTCTCACAGGGTCAAGAATTGTTTGTCAAAAAGACAAAATTTGCATTTTGTCACTTCTACCTCACACCTAATCAACCAGTCCAAATACAAAATCAGCCTATCATCTTTCTGATTTCACAACAGACCCAAAACAGAAGAAAGAAGAGAAAATTTCCCCTCGTCCTGCGTGAATCATCATGCTCTTAAATTAAATCTGGCTTCAGCCCCACAAGCTTTCTGGATAAATTGATCTACCTCTAATCAGTAGCGTACCTAGAGTTTGTGCCAACCGGGGTGATCCCTGAGTTTTCCACCCCTCTCAATACACAACATATGTAGCGTCTTATCATAGCTACAACGTTTAAATTTTTAAAAAAGACACTAAATGACTTCAAATAATATTTGATCAAACTTAAATAATATGATATGGTTCTAAAATCACCGTGCTCCATTTCCCTATGTACACTCTAAGCTGACTATCTCCCACGTCCCACAACCGGCTACGCGAACATGTGATCAATACTGAATGCGCGAGTGAACTGGCCTGGCCAACGTTGAGTGTTCACTAAGGCCACCGGGAAGTAAGACATTTCCGGCGCTATATGGTTCCACGTTACCTATATGAATATTATAGGGCTTTCTGCGGCCTTCTCGTCCCATATTCCCCTTTCACCACTACCCTTTCTCCCACTCTCTTTGTTTCTGCCTTGTGTGTAGCCCCCACCTTCCCCCTTTCTAAGTAAAAGATATCAAATAAATACCGCCAGGAGATCGGAGAACACTTCACTCTTGGATGGATTTCAATCTAGGACACATCTGCATATTTTATACTGTAAGAACTAAAATTAATTTTCGGCTTTTGTATTTCAAAATTTATTTTCAGCCTTTTTTTACCATAATAATAATACTTTATGCTTTGGAAATTAAACTTAAATAAGAGTCCGGTTAAATCAAGTTTAGAATTATGTTAAATCGCGTACTAATTCAGTTAGTCCTTTCAGGAGAGAAATGTTACGATCTATTCTAAGTCCTTCTGACCATCTGACAGCTAGTCACTTCAGGAAATATTTATTAATATCTATTTAAAGTCCTCTAAACTTGTGGAATAGATATGTAATGATGTGAAGTTGTTGACTTAAAAAATGTTATATTTAAAATAAACTATTTTCTTGTTAGTCTTTTGGGGAATGAAATGCTATTGGCTATTCCAAGTCCTCTCGATAGTGGCAATATGTATGCAAATTCTGGACGTTATTCAATTATACTTTTGACTAAACATACTTGATGTTTATTTATAGAAAAGAGATATTATTGTAATGTAAATATCCGAATTGATTTCAATGAATCATATATATATCTATATACATTTTATATACATTTTATATTTTTTGATGCTTATCTTTTTGTCATTACTTATCCTTTATTAATAAATAAAACTTAAGTTCATCTATTAACTTCCAACTTGTTGACTTCAACTTTATTTCAATTTATCAAGTGGTATACATCTTCCTGGTAATGTTGTTTAGTAATTTGCTGATTCATCATTTTTGGTCTATCCTTGTTGGTTTACCGCAATGATGCTGAATGGGTTGCTTGGAAACATTAGCGGATATATTATTAGATAATATATTCATTTTTAATAGTCCTATCTGCACACTCTATAACATCTCGTCGTCGTAATAAGACATAGTGTTTTTCACAACGACTCAATTTCCATGAGTATGATATCATAAGTACCGAAATATGTCGGAATGAAGTAATCCAGCATCTTTCCAGCGCTGGATATCATAAATGAGTAATGGGACAAGGAAACAGATAATACTTAGATTATTCCATATCACTTAGTTACGCCATTAACATTATTTTGGAAGATATTAACATCTAAATAAAAATTTTAAACTTTATACTTTATGTTTAATTGTAATAATGTTGACCATTACAACTAATAAGTTTTCTCATAATGTAAAATAAAAGATTTACAACTTCTGCAATACAGTTATAACCAAGAAAACAAAAAACAACAATGATATATCAACAAACAAAACAATTGAAAATACTGCTACCAACCATAGAGAATGAAAATTAGTAAACATTCCGCCCACCTTGAAAGAATACTTTCAATTAAACATAAAAATAATAAAGATATTAACTAAACGAGTGAAATGAGTTAGCAACAGTTGGTTCAAATTAAAAAGTACATCACTATTACACACAAACAGAATACTATAAAACACAAGTCTGTACTAATTTATGCTGAGTTTTCTTCCATTGGAAGTGGACATAGTTTTGTGATGGCTCTCTTCAGCGAGCCACGTGCGGTCCTGAGAGTGACCACACGAATGATTCCATCTGTGCCAGGATGTAATTCCAGAGTTGTGGCCATGTGTTCTCCATTTCTTCCGTTGCTGGAGTTCGGCTAAGTATTCCTTGGACCACCTGGCCCAAAAATGCTGAGAAATTTGTTGCGCATGCTGCCAGCGTGATAGTCGATTACCTTGAAGTGATGTCAGGTTCGGGTCTGGAGTGGTCGTCAGTGAGTCTTCTATCAAAAAATGAGCGGGAGTAATAACAGAAAGGTCGGAAGGATCACTGGGCAGTGGTGTTAAGGGACGGGAGTTTAGACACGCCTCTACTTTTGTTAAAATCATGTATAGCTCCTCATATGTAAGCGTGACATTTCCCAAAATTCTGTGAAGATGATATTTGACCAGCCTAATTCCTGATTCCTATAAGACACCGAAATGTGGCGCTCGTGGAGGTATAAAATGCCATTCAATGTTGTCCTTGGCTAGAGTGGATGTCACTTCAGTTTGATGGACATCAGAAGTAAGTAGTAGATTGCGAAGTTCTAGAAGTTCATTGTTTGCTCCAACAAAATTGGTCGCGTTGTCAGAATAAATATGAAGACACTTGCATCGCCATGCCATGAATCTTCGCAAGGCTGCTAAAAATGATTTTGTAGTTAGATCACTCGCTAATTCTAGCTGAATAGCCTTGGTAGCGAAGCATATGAAAAGAGCTATTTATCTCTTTATTTTCCTCGCTCCTCTTATTTTGCTCTGTAGTATTTGTATTATACCACCATAGTCGATTCCTGTATGCAGAAAGGGACGTGAGGATTCTACTTTGCTCTTGGGAAGTTCTCCCATAATTTGTTGTACGCCTTTGGGCTTGGCCTTGAAACATTTAATACAATTGTGCACAATCTTCCTGCACAATTTTCTACCATTGAGTGGCCAATACACTTGTCTTAGCACACTAAGCATTGCTTGAGGCCCAGCATGAAGTTGTTTCAAGTGTTCGTTGCTGGCTATTAATTCTGTCAGTTTGTGTCCCTGAGGTAGCACAAGTTGGATGCTTCTGATCTGGTGTGAGGTTGGATTTTTGTAAACGTCCGCCCACCTTGATGATTCCATTGTTGTCTATAAAAGAGTTCAGGGAATAAAGTTTGCTCCTTTGATTAACTTGATGGTTTGATCTTAGATCCGAGAGTTCTTTCTGGAACCTTTGTTGTTGCACCATTTTAATTAAGGTTGTTAGTGCTAGCTTGGTTTCATTCACTGTAAGTGATCCCTTTAGACGTGATTCGTTAGAATGTCTGGTGTTGTAAATGAATCTTAAGCAGTATGAAACTATGTGTACAAGTGTGTTAAGCGACGAGAATTTATCAATTAACTAACAGTCTGGAACTATGCTGACAAGCGTGGTGTTATTCGTCCTCCTCTCTAGCACCTCTTCATTTGGAACCTCCAGAGAGCAAATAGGTTACATCTTTACGCTAGAGTGGATTAGCCAATCTGGAAAATGCCACCATAAACTCGAGTGAACTAACTGATAATCTGACACACCTCCAGACACAAGGTCAGCAGGGTTTTCATGCGTTCTGACATTTCACCAATTTTCAATTTCAGTGATTTCTTGAATTTTGGCAACTCTGTTTGCCACGAATGTATTCCAATTTGATGACGGTGATGCAAACCATGCTAACACAATAGTTGAATCGGTCCAGTAGAAATATTTGGTGATGTTTTTGCTAAGGGCTACCAGGGTACGATGGGTAAGTTCCGCTAATAGTAATGCTCCACATATTTCTAGTCTTAGCAACGATGTTTTTTTGAGTGGAGCTACACGGGATTTAGAACAGATAAGGTTGACTGTACCGCAACCTCTTGAGTCTGTGCTTCTTAAATACAAACATGCACCATAAGCAGACTACGGCACATCTGGAAAACCGTGTATCTCCAATTGAATGGTTGTGCCACCTGCTAGAATTATTCTGCTAATTTGCATTTTATCGAAATTTGTGAGCGATAAAAGGCATTGTTGCCACCTTGAGTGCAAACTGATTGGAACCGATTCATCCTAACCCAATTTTAATTGCCACAATTCTTGAAGGATAATCTTGGACTTTAGGATGACTGGTCCAATCAACCCCAATGGATCAATAATATGAGCTGTCACCGACAAAATTGTTCGTTTTGTGACTCGAGTTACTACATTTTGTAACACGTTGTTAACTGAGTATTGAAAAGTGTCACGCCTGTGATCCCACAGCAAACCCAAGGTCTTGATGGTGCTATCTTGATCAACTGGAAGAGTCGGATTGATTTCTTTATCTTCTAGAGGAACGTTGGCCAACAGCTCCTCCTCATTAGCACACCTTTTCCTTAAATGAAATCCGCCACGTTGTAAAAGTACTATCAGTTGATTTTGAAGGGTCACAGCTTCTTCAATGCTGTCCACCACTGTCATGAGGTCATCCACGTAGAAGTCCTTCGTTACCACCTCTGACGACATGGGATAGTGGTATTTTTCGTCTCTTGCTAATTGTTGCAAAGTTCGTGTTGCTAAGTATGGTGCACAAGCTGTTCCATATGTTACCGTCACCAAGCGATAAACTTGATGAGGCATGCTAGGATTATGTCTCCAAATAATCTTCTGTAAATTCAATTGTGACGAATCCATTTTGATTTGGCGGTACATTTTTTCAATATCTGCCGTTAGAACAAATTTGTGCGTTCTGAAGCGTATGATAATGGAAAATAGATAATCTTGCACAGTTGGACTAACTATCAAAATATCATTCAACGATGATCCAGAACTAGTCTTTGCTGATGCATCAAATACGACCCGTAGCTTGGTCGTTTTGCTCGAGGTTTTAAAAACTGAGTGGTGTGGAATATAATATTCCAAACTTGATGGTGAACAAATGTCTTGCTCTTGCAATGGTTCCATATGCCCAAGAAGTTCGTATACACGCATGAATGCACAATATTGCTCATATATTTCAGGTTGCCTAGCCAGCCTTTTTTCTAGTTGATTTGTAGTTAGCTCCCTTGAATCCCCCAAGTCCTTAGAATTATCTTTAAATATCATTTTCACAATGTATCTTCCTTCTGGTGTTCGAGATATGTTTTCTGAAAAGTGTCTTTCGCATTTCAAGTCATCACCAGAGTAGTTGTGTATAGCATTACATTCTTCAATCTCCCAAAATTTCTTAAGTTGTTAATCAATATTATGTGTAGAAACAAAATGACAAAATGTTGTTGGTGATGAACACTCGCGAAATACCTTCCCTGCCACAATCCAACCTAGATTTGTTTTCTGTAAGATGGATGATTCGTTGGAAGGTTTAACTTGTCCTACGCACATCAAATCCCAAAAGATCTCAGCTCCAAATAAAATATTGATTTTACATGGCTCATAGAATTTAGGATCAGCTACAGTAATTGTTGATGGAATTGTCCAAGAAGAAAGATCAACACGTGTGGTTGGAAGTTATTCCGTAATTTTAGGAAAAACAAGGAAATATAGATTTTATTTGTAGACATTGAATCTGGATTTTATTGATGTGTTGACATTGTATGTAGCTTCATTTGTAGATGCATTTATACCCGTAACATGTGTAAAAACCTTGATTCGTTTAAGACCCAATCGCTGACACAATGCCTCAGTTATGATGTTTGACTGAGATCTGGAGTCCAACAATGCTCTGCAAGTAATTGAAATCCCTTTAGCCCCTACAATGTCAATCAACGCTGTAGAGAGAAGCACCTGACTTGGTTTTTTGACACTGCCTGAAGAATGAGTTACAGTCACAGATGATTGTGACTGCAAGTTGGGGTCAATGCATTGATTAGTTTCATTGTTGAGAGATATTGATTTTCTATCCATTGTTGCATTTTCAAGGAAAGTGTAATAAAGTATTGTGTGATTTGTCACACATTTTGCAAGAACCTAACTTGCGTTAACCTAATCTATTACCTGGCTTGAGGCAGTTCAGACATAAATTAAGTTTTTTGACCTGTTTGAACCTATCTTCAATATACATTTTCAAGAACTGTTCACAGTGAAACAATGGATATTGAGCCTTGCATAAATTACATGCAGCATACTGTGACACTAAACATGTGTTTCCAAATTGTTTGGAGCATGAACTCACTTTCACCAACGGCTTATGTGTATTCATTGTTGTTTGTGGTTTGTTAGTTTGAAGACGATTAGTTGAAATAGCTTCAAGTACATGACACCTACGCTGTAAAAATTGTGTAAGGTCAGACAATGTTGGTAGCTGATCTGATGATGCCCCACATTGCCATTCACGATACGTAGTCGTGTCTAGTTTGGAACCAAGTAAGTGAACCACTAATGTGTCCCAACTATCATTTGGTTGATTTAATGCCTTGAGAGCTCTGATGTGTCCTAGTGTACTATTTAATAACTGTCTTAAGGAAGTAGGCGATTCTCTCTCCACCTTTGGTAGGTCAAAGAGAGACTTTACGTGTTTCTCAACAATTATTTTCTTGTTTTGGAACCGTTCTTGTACTAGATTTCATGCTACTGTGTAGTTGGCTGACGTAAGTTCAAGAGAATGGATGACATATGCGGCGTCGCCCTTCAAAGACGACCAAAGATAGTGAAATTTTTGTGTATCAGTTAGTGACTCATTGTTGTGTATAAGTGAATTAAACACTTCAAAAAATGGTAACCAATCTTCGTAACTTCCACTAAAAGCGTAGCTAGGCAAACTATTCTGCAGTCATGTGTGGAGGTATAGCATACCGCGCGGGCGTGAGCCAGTAAGTTGCTACCTTACAATATCGACAGAGGGTACATCACGACGCAGTAAGTCACTTAAATGGTTGGTCGACAAACAGCCAGATCAGGGTCACCTAGATTAGTGTTACTAACAAGGGCTGTATCCGAATAGTCCCAAGGCTCCCTAGTTGGACCCTTGAGTTGTTTTAGACTTGATGCAGTCATGAAGATTTTATATTTCTCGCGCTGTTCATAGTGAAGACTGCATCAAACTATTCGAACGGCAATACTATGGACCTGCAGTGTTGCTTCCAACCGAAGATCTTGGGAACCATATAAGCACCATCCTTATTTAAAATGGCAGAAAACATAAGTCAGTGCTCTAGCAGACGAAACGATAATAAAAACCATTGCCAGTCAAACACCGCAACCGACACCGCGAGAAAAGCGCATGGTTAGTGGCCTTCGTATCCATGGTGACCAAGACTAGAAGAGGGCTCGAGCAGGGTGCTTCGTGACTATTCGGACAGATCTACACTTGGTCACGTGGTTGCCAACGTATCTATCAAGGGTACTAATCTAGGCGACGCTGCATAAGTTGACTATTCAGATACATCCAAGTACGTGTTTGCAGTTTGCTAGTAGAGTGTAATTTTCCCGGCTATTGTTGGGGGCTAAAAGAATAAGCCAATTAGCAATCGATTAATGACCCTAGTGGTGACGTGTTTCAATCTGTTAGCTAAGATATTCAGTTGCCAGGCCCTTGGTTTTTGACAGACTCACACAATGTAGTGGGTTGATATTGATGTTAGGATGATATGAAAATGGTTTTGAAAGCTATTGGGTGTCAAGTTAGTGATTTGGTGTTACAAGTGTTTCAGGATTGTATGTTGAGCTTACGTTATGGTGTCCATGAACTTAAGGCCGTACAGCCAGTCAGTATGATAAGTTGTATTCACTATTTATTAGTGTATATATTTTATTCCAGAACAGCATTTAAAATTGTAGATTTATTGGCTATAAGAATTATTTTGCAGAGGAAATAATTGGGACAATCAGTGTGGATTTCGATTAAATAGATCAGCAACGGATTGGATTTAACTATTCGGCAAATATTATGGAAAAGGTGGGAATACAATATGACGGTTTATCATTTATGCATAGATTTTAAAAAAGGTCTACGATTCTGTTAAAATAAATAGATTATATGACTTTTAGTTAAGTTTGGAATGCCCAAAAAACTTGTTAAGTTAAGTGAGGTAATCTGAAAATTGAAAAATGAAACCTGAACACGGGAATCAAATCCGGGACCTTTGGCTTAGTACGCCAATGCTCTAACCACTGAGCTATCCAGGTATCGTCCCGTGCCCAGGGTAATTCTTCACTCATATTTTAAGGCAAAGTCTATGATGGACGTGCGGAAATCGTCGGCCACAAATGTGTGATTTTATTAAGATCACGAGCTATCAGATAACGCAGCCACCTTCAACTCGGTATTTGGCTTAATGATATCTGTTTCATTGTAATAATGTTGACCATTACAATTATTAAGTTTTCTCATAATGTAAAATAAAAGTGTTACAACTTCTGCAATACAGTTATAACCAAGACGACAAAAAAAATGATATACCAACAAACAAACATTTGAAAAATACTGCTTCCAACCATAGAGCATGAAAATTAGTAAACATTCCGCCCACCTTGAAAGAGTACTTTCAATGAAACATAAAAATAATAAAGATATTAACTAAACAAGTGAAATGAGTTAGCAACAGTCAGTTAAAAATAAAAAGGACATCACTATTACACACAAACAGAATACAAAAAAACACAATTCTGTACACATTTATGCTGAGTTCTCTTCCATTGGAAGTGGACATAGTTTTGTTATGGCTCTCTTCAGCGAGCCACCTGCGGTCCTGAGAGTGACCACACGAACGATTCGATCTATGCCAGGATGTAATTCCAGTACTCGGCCAAGTTTCCAACTGAGCGGGGGGGAATTGTTCTCACGAATGAGAAGCAATGTTCCCACTGGAATGTTGTGGCCATGTATACTCCATTTCTTCCGTTGCTGGAGTTCGGCTAAGTATTCCTTGGACCACCTGGACTAAAAATGCTGAGAAAGTTGTTGCACATGATGCCAGTGTGATAGTCAATTACCTTGAAGCGATGTCAGGTTCGGATCTGGAGTGGTCGTCATTGAGTCTCCTATCAAAAAATGAGCGGGGGTAAGAACAGAAAAGTTGGAAGGATCACTGGACAGTGGTGTTAAAGGACGGGAGTTTAGACACGCTTCTACTTGTGTTAAAATCGTGTATAGCTCCTCATATGTAAGCGTGACATTTCCCAAAATTCTGTGAAGATGATATTTGACCAGCCTAATTCCTGATTCCCATAAGCCACCGAAATGTGGCGCTCGTGGAGGTATAAAATGCCATTCAATGCTGTCTTTGGCTAGAGTGGAGGTCACTTCAGTTTGATGGACATCAGAAGTAAGCAGATTGCGAAGTTCCAGAAGTTCATTGTTTGCTCCAACAAAATTGGTCGCGTTGTCAGAATAAATATGAAAACATTTGCCTCGCCGTGCCATGAATCTTCGCAAGGCTGCTAAGAACGATTCTGTAGTTAGATCACTCGCTAATTCAAGGTGAATATCCTTGGTAGCAAAGCATATGAAAAGATCTATGTAACTATTTATTTTCTTCGCTCCTTTTCTTTTGCTCTGTAGTATTTGTATTGGACAACTATAGTCAATTCCTGTATGCAGAAAGGGACCAGAGGATTCTACTCAGCTCTTGGGAAGTTCTCCCGTTATTTGTTGTGCGCCTTTGGGCTTGGCCTTGAAACATTTAATACAATTGTGCACAATCTTACTGCATAAGTTTCTACCATTGAGTGGTCAATACACTTGTCTTAGGGCACTAAGCATTGCTTGATGCCCAGCATGAAATTGTTTCAAGTGTTCGTTGCTGGCTATTAATTCTGTCAGTTTGTGTCCCTGAGGTAGCACAATTGGATGTCTCTGATCTGGTGTGAGGTTGGATTTTTGTAAAACGTCCGCTCACCCTGATGATTCTATTGTTGTCTAGAAAAGGGTTTAGGGAATGAAGTTTGCTGCTTTGATTAACTTGATGGTTTGATCTTAGATCTGAGAGTTCTTTCTGGAACCTTTGTTGTTGCACCATTTTAATTAAGGTTGTTAGTGCTAACTTGGTTTCATTCACTGTAAGTGATCCACTTTCGACGTGATTCGTTAGTATGTCTGGTGTTTTAAATTAATCTTAAGCAGTATGAAATTATGTGTAAAAGTGTGTTAATCAAAGAAAATTTATCAATTAACGCACAGTCTGGAACCATGCTGACAAGCGTGGTGTTATTCTTCCTACTCTCTAGCACCTCTTCATTTGGAACCTCCAGAGAGCAAATAGATTCCATCCATACGCTAGAGTCCTGGATTAGCCAATCTGGACCATGCCACCATAAACTCGATTGAACTAACTGATCAGCTGACACACCTCTAGACACAAGGTCAGCAGGGTTTTCATGCGTTCTGACATGTCGCAAATTTTCAATTTCAGGGATTTCTTGAATTTTGGCAACTCTGTTTGCCACGAATTTATTCCAATTTGATGACGGTGATGCCAACCATGCTAACACAATATTTGAATCTGTCCAGTAGAAAAATTTGGTGATGTTTTTGTTAAGGGCTACCAGGGTACGATGGGTAAGTTCCGCTAATAGTAATGCTCTACATAATTCTAGTCTTGGCAACGATGCTTTTTTGAGTGGAGCTACACGGAGCTTAGAACAAATAAGTTTGACTGCACCGCAACCTCTTGAGTCTGTGCTTCTTAAATACAAACATGCGCCATAAGCAGACTCCAACGCATCTGAAAAAACATGTCTCTCCAATTGGACGGTTGTGTCACCTGCTAGAATACTTCTGCTGATTTGCATTTTATCGAGACTTGTGAACGATAAAAGGCATTATTGCCACCTTGAGTGAAAAGTGATTGAAACCGATTCATCCCAACCCATTTTAGCTGCCACAATTCTTGAAGGATAATCTTGGCCTTTAGGATGACTAGTCCAATCAACCCCAATGGATCAAAAATATGAGCTGTCACCAACCAAATTGTTCGTTTTGTGACTCAAGTTGCTACGTTTTGTAACACGTTGTTAACTGAGTATTGAAAAGTGTTACGCCTGTGATCCCACAGCAAACCCAAGGTCTAGATGGTGCTATCTTGGTCAACTGGAAGAGTCGGATTGCTCTATTTATCTTCTGGAGGAATGTTTGCCAACAGCTCCTTCTCATTAGCACACCATTTCCTTAAATGAAATCCGCCACGTTGTAAAAGTGCTATCAGTTGATTTTGAAGAGTCACAGCTTCTTCAAAGGTGTCCACCCCTGTAATGAGGTCATCCACGTAGAAGTCCTTCTTTACCACCTCTGACGCCATGGGATAGTGGTATTGTTCGTCTCTTGCTAATTGTTGCAAAGTTCATGTTGCTAAGTATGGTGCACAAGCTGTTCCATATGTTATCGTCAGCAAGCGAGACACTTGATGAGGTATGCTAGGATTATCTTTCCAAATAATCTTTTGTAAATTCAATTGTGACGAATCCATTTTGATTTGTCTGTACATTTTTTCAATGTCTGCCGTTAGCACAAATTTGTGCGTATGCTAATGGAAAATAGTTCATCTTTCACAGTTGGACCAACCATCAAAATATCATTCAACGATGATCCAGAACTAGTCTTTGCTGATACATCAATTCCGACGCGAAGCTTAGTCGTTATGCTCAAGTTTTTAAAAACTAGATGGTGTGTAATATAATATTCCAAACTTGATGGTGAACAAATGTCTTGCCCTTGCAATGGTTCCATGTGCCCAAGCAGTTTGTATTCATGCATGAATGCACAATATTGCTCATGTATTTCAGGTTGCCTAGCCAGTCTTTTCTCTAGTTGATCAAATCTTTTTGTAGATAGCTCCCTTGAATCCCCCAAGTCCTTTGAATTATCTTTAAATGGCATTTTAACAATATAGCTTCCTTCTGGTGTCCAAGATATGTTTTCTGAAAAGTGTCTTTCACATTTAAAGTCATCACCAGAGTAGTAGTGTGTAGAATTACATTCTTCAATCTCCCAAAACTTCTGAAGTTGTAAATCAATATTGTGTGTAGAAACAAAATGACAAAATTTTGTTGGTGATGAAACATTCGCAAAATAACTTCCCTGCCACAATCCAACCTAGATTTGTTTTCTGTAAGATGGGTGATTCATTGGAAGGTTTAACTTGGCCTACGCACATCAAATCCCAAAAGACCTCAGCTCCAAGCAAAATATCGATTTTACATGGCTCATAGAATTTAGGATCAGCTAAAGTAATTGTTAATGGAATTGTCCAAGAAAAAAGATCAACACGTGTGGTTGGGAGTTGTTCCGTAATTTTAGGTAAAACAAGGAAATCTAGATTCGATTTGTAGGCATTGAATCTGGATTTGATGGATGTGTTGACGTTATATGTAGCTTCATTTGTAGATGCACTTATACCCATAACATGTGTAAAAATCTTCTTGATTCGTTTAAGACCCAATCGCTGACACATTGCCTCAGTTATGAAGTTTGACTGAGATCCGGAGTCCAACAATGCTCTGCAAGTAATTGAAATCCCTTTAGCACCTACAATGTCAATCAACGCTGTAGAGAGAAGCACCTGACTTGGTTTTTTGACACTGCCTGAAGAATGAGTTACAGTCACTGATGATTGTGACTGCAAGTTGGGGTCAATGCATTGATTAGTTTCATTGTTGAGAGATATTGATTTTCTATCCATTGTTGCATTTTCAGGAAAGTTTAATAAAGTATTGTGTGATTTGTCACACATTTTGCAAGAACCTGACTTGCATTGACCTAATCTATGACCTGGCTTGAGGCAGTTCAGACATAAATTAAGTTTTTTGACCTGTTTGAACCTATCTTCAATAGACATTTTCAAGAACCGCTCACAATGAAACGATGGATGTTGAGCCTTGCATAAATTACATGCAGCATACTTTGACACTAAACATGTGTTTCCAAATTGTTTGGAGCATGAACTCGGTTTCACGAACGGCTTATGTGTATTCATTGTTGTTTGTGGTTTGCTAGTTTGAAGATGATTAATTGAAATAGCTTCAAGTACCTGACACCTACGCTGTAAAAATTGTATAAGGTCAGATAATGTTGGTAGCTGATCTGATGATGCCACGCATTGCCATTCACGATACGAGGTCGTGTCTAGTTTGGAACCAATAAGTGAACCACTAATGTGTCCCAACTATCAGTGGGTGGATTTAATGCCTTGAGAGCTCTGATGTGTCTTAGTGTACTATCTAATAACTGTCTTAAGGAAGTAGGCGATTCTCTCTCCACCTTTGGTAGGTCAAAGAGAGCCTTTACGTGTTTCTCAACAATTATTTTCTTGTTTTGGAACCGTTCTTGTATTAAATTCCATGCTACTGTGTAGTTGGCTGACGTAAGTTCAAGAGAATAGATGACATTTGCAGCGTCGCCCTTCAAAGACGACTGAAGATAGTGAAATTTCTGTGTATCAGTTAGTGACTCATTGTTGTGTGTAGGTGAATTAAACACTTCAAAAAATTGTAACCAATCTTCGTAACTTCCGCCCAAAAAAAAAGGCAAATTTATAGTTGGAAGTTTGACCGACATATTTGTTTGTAACTTTGTTGTGGTAGTTGAACTGGTGTCATGGGAGTGTGTTTGAATACATTCTTCAATTGATGCCATTAAATCAAAATACGTGTTCTCAAAATGTTCACGTTCCTTTAAATGTAAGTCACTGTCATCGATAAATTCTATTTGTGAATCGAATTCTAACCAACACTGATCTAATTTTGATAGTCGCAGTTTTAATTGAGTTAATGAACTTTGTTGAATATCAAATGTTTGAAAATACGCTTTAAATCTTGTGACTCTAGCTTTGACTTGTCCCCTCTTGATACAAAGCCCTTTATATCTGTGTATGTAGCCATGTTGAAATAACAAAGCGTTTAAACACAAGCAAAACAATACTAGAGACGTGCTATAATGAAAGGAAAAGAGGAAGGTAGTTACAATAGATACAGGAAGGGATTAATTGGACTGGATTCACTTAATTGAAGAGACTCGTTTCTTGACAAGACACATATGTGAAGATCCAAGTTACTTGTTTTCCATGCACTGAATAAAAACTGCGATATTTAGTCAAATATGACTTGTTATTTGAGCTGCGGAGAAACAAAAACTGACTCACTATCTGAGCCCGGAGGACCAAAATGTTTAACTGTAATAATATTGACCATTACAACTAATATGTTTTCTCATAATCTAAAATAAAGTATTTACAACTTCTGCAATACAGTTATAATCAAGAAGACAAAAAACAACAATGATATATCAACAAACAAACAATTGCAAAATACTGCTGCCAACCATAGAGCATGAAAATTAGTAAACAATATCTAGATGGAGTAATCATCACTAAAAGCATAAATAATAGCTTTAGCTATTTGAATTTTAAGTAAGGTATGTTTGACTGATTCGCGTGTCAGGGTATGTGTTGGATGTCACCTATCGGATACTTTTGAAATACATAATGGGTTGAAACAAGGAGATGCACTTGCCCCGTTAATTTTTAATATGGTCATAGAGTATGTTATTAGGGTAATACAAGAGAGTAGTGAATGGTTGACATTAAACAGTACAATGAAACTATTAGGATACACAGATTATTTAGCTTTGTTGGGCGATAGTAAGGAAGGTGTGGCGAGAAATGCAGACGTTTTACTAGAGGCTGGTAAGGAAATAAGTTTATAGGTGAATGCTGAAAAAACTAAGCACCGGTATATGATCACACAGATAACCCAAATTGGAGACTATTGTTTAGAGATTAGTGCGAAAAACATAATGATTTGACAGTGTCAATAAATTTAAATATTTAGGAACAAGTTATCTATCAAAGGCGATATTAAAGTGGAAATTAGGAAACAAATGCAGTCGGGAAATGCATGTTAATACTTGGTCAGTAAGTTGTTGACATCTCGCCTGATTTCAAGGAGTGTAAAACTCAGAATATACAAAAAATAGTTTTACTATTTGTTATCTATGTGTGTGAGATATGGTCTCTTACCTCACATGACGAAAACAAATTTCGGGTGTTCAAAAACAAGGTTGTTAGGAAGAAAGTATTTTGTCAATGAAGAGATGAGGCTACTGGGGATTGGAGGAGGTTATATAACGATGAGCTACATACCCTGTATTGATCACAAGAAATTATTAGGATAGTCAAGTCTCGTAGATTGCGGTAGACAGGACAAGCAGCGCGAATGGGAGATTTTTTTTGTATGTGTTTTTGTACCTTGTTCAGGGTACTGGTTGCCGAACCCAACGGGAAGACCTAGACGTAGATGGAGAATAACATTCATTATAATGAACCTTAAAGATATAGGGTGTAATGAGGTGGACTGGATAGAGCTAGTTCAAGATAGAGATAGGTGGTGTACTTTTGTAAGTGTGTCAATGAACTTTTGAGTTCCTGATGCCATAGAGTAAGCAAGTAAGAATTAATTTATTTCTTGCACTTGATTGAGTAAGATTGTAGGGTAAAAAAGTAAAGTTTGACCCCCTAATAACACACATAATTTTAACAAAAATTAAAAAACATGAAGATCAACAAAAATCTAGATTTAACTTACCTAAGACGTGTCAAATGAAATGGTTATATATTAATTTAAGGGATCTTTTAATACACAGTAAAAGTGCCTCCAAAATATTCAATCAGGAAAGCATTGAATTAACAGCTTTGATAAGAGCTTTATATCCACAACCCTAAGTACATTTCTGGGTGCAATACTGGTATAAGTTGAATGTTTTAGTCCAGAAAAATATTGGATGACATGTCATTCTTTTTATTTGCTCGTCACATGCAATGATAACATGTACATAAACTCTCTTCATGATTCTCCTGTGAAAATATACATTTATCGGTCATTTTTTGTCATTTTGGAATTTAATGTCATATTTTCTTGCTTTGCGTCATTTTTAGGCATTTTTGAGTATTAAAGAAATGTTTTTAGTCATTTTGACATTTTTAAGGTATTCATGTTGAATAAGTATATTTTTAAATACTATCGATATTTTATAAATACATAAATACTGAAACATAATTTTTTCAACAGACAGTTGTCTGACTGAGAAGGCAATGAATTTTGTACCGTATTTGCTTGTATTGTTGTAAAATACACATTCTTGGTGAGACTGCAACTGTAGAGTTGCGTTGGGAGGGGGTATTTAGGGCCTATAACTTCTGAAGCACATATTTTTAAATCAATATTATAGTTAGAATGCAAGAAATTAGTTGTTAAAGGGTTTGAAATTTGTGAATTTATAACCAGTTTTGTTTTGTATTCATAATTTTTTTTTAATTTTGAGGTATTTTAATTTCTTTTTAAAGTAATATAGGAATTTTTTAATCATTTTAGGTAATACAAATCTGGACCTTGATCACAATGGACTATATCTTTAGATTTTAAACTATATTATTTCTTGGGTTTCACATCCTGATTAAATACAGTCAACTTTGAAGCATAGGCCTATCCTTTTTATCTCAACTTTATATGAATATTTAAGGCCTTCATTCAACTATTATTATTATTTTGAGTAAGTATGTTGTGATTTTTAAGATTCATGCGTCGGTATTGTGTTTTAATGTTTATTTGTATTGCCTTTATTAATGCCAAATGCTTTATTATAGATCAAAGCTTGCTCCCAAATTAATCCATATTAAATCATGTCCACCAATAAATAGGTACTCCAATAATTGGGCTGGATAAACTACATTAGTATCTTTAAACTAATTAATACTGCTCATTATACTATACAAACTAAGCTAATTATCCTGTCTTCAACATAAATATAAGTTATATATGTGTACTATGTACAATTATTATTATTAGCACCACGTCTTACTAACCGTTCGGGTTTTACGCACTTACGCTAATGTGTAATGGTAGGGTGATTGTGAGATGAAATGAAGGACCTACAGTTTAACGTGGGATACCGGGACCGAGGATTGAACCCCGGACCCTCAGCACAGAAGTCTGACACCTTACCCCTAGACCACCAGGTCACCTTTAAAACAAATAATATTCCAGTTATTCTAAGATTTAGTGCAATATTTAAAAAATGAATATGTATATTTGAACCTGGAATGTTTATCTGTAGATACCACAATATTGACCTTAAATTGTTGGTTTATTTTTTCCTACTTCATGAAAGTAAACACAGACATACACATGTTTTTTAATCGTTAGTATACTTGGGGCAAGGAATTTTTCTTTAATCTAATTTTTCGTCGTCCTGGATGTTCGCATATATTTACACTAACTAAGCAGGACCAGGTTAGGTAGAGTTTAGAGGAAATATACCCGCATTTGTGCGGTGAGAAAGTGAGAAACCATTTAAGTAAAACTAACCTGAGTGCACCTCAGCCGGTATTCGAACATCGACCTTCTCGTCACAGGGAATCCAGTCATACACCCATTAGTGAGGGCTTGGCTTTAGTTTGGATTGTTTGTGAACTGTAGAGGAATCATTTAGAGGAATTTGTCGGGACAATTTGTACGCGAGTGGATATAATACGTTTTACATTTCATAATAACTACTTTCCAAGGATAATTCACAAACTTTTAGTCGCTAAAAATATAATGAAGGTAGCCAAAACTGTAGGTCTCCACCCACCAGCATGGTGGTGGCGGGTGCTGGGCTTGGTGCAGTGGTGGATGTGGAGGTGGGAGAGGTAGTAGATACAGTAGTAAGCGCCGTGGTTAGTACAGTACTAAGCATGGTGGTAAATACAGTAGTGGGCGTGGTTAGGGGTGGATTCATAATTATTTCCTTGGGGGGGGGGGGGGGG
>CABFWO010004714.1:0-59595 GCA_902155825.1 Timema genevievae
TCAAGATACTAACATGTTTTTTGGCTCTCCTGTAAAATTTACTTTTTTGACATACGAGGTTGCAGTTCAACACCATCGATATATATATATATTTATACTGCTCATGGAACAAGGAGTGTAGGAGAACCGAGCACTGTCTCGCGTTTTCAGAGAATGCCAAGATTTTTTTCCTCTATCTGCATTGATGTTCGAATAGTCTGACGTGTCAGTCTCACAGTGGAGTGGTTATGACGAGGAGGTACTTTTTTTTTAAATTTTGGCCGGGGAGATTTGGGAATAGTTTCCCCCGTGTGATTCAATATTGAAGGGGTATCTATCCCCTTTTCACAATGATGGGGATGCCTTACTACCCTATCCTCAGTAATCCATAAATACGCGCGTAGGACTTAATCCTGCCTTGTGGGTTTATTTCTGACTTGTGTTTCTATAGCCAGTGTCTGTTAAATCGCCCGATAGTTGCGTTAAACTAGATTAGGTTTGCAAAACTGAAATAAAATCGCCTGATGGTTAGGTTAGCATATGCTATCTTAATCAAGGTCTGCAAAAATAAAAGAATATCGCCTGATGGTTAGGTTAGAGTTATGATAGGTTGGATCTTCAAAACTTGAAGGAATTCGCTTGATGGTAATGTTAGATTAGATTATGGTAGGTTAGTTCTGCATAAAAGAAAGGAATATTTCTGTTTATCTCTATTCCATACTACTAATATTGCACCACATTTCCTGTATGGATTGGTTCAAGCGGATTGATTTTCGGTAGGAATGTGACCAATGTACCATGGTCCTAAATAGAGTATACTCTTCTTAGGAAGGTTATTTATTATCTGACAACTAAAAACCTTACTAGATCTACGTACATACACTCAGAATTTAGGTCATATGTCTGCGGCTGTCACTTTTGATAGATAGTTAGTTATTAATATATAAATTAATCCTAATAATATAGTAAAATGTGTTGACCAACAGAAAATATGTATTCTCTAAAGGGTTCTTCTGAATTAAATTATTATTTTGCTAAACCGATAACAAAAAAAAAATTATTCAGCGTGGCAATATGGAGACCAGATACCTTTTAAGCTCTCCACACGTTCATCCACAAAACACGTGGAATGGGAGGATACTTCACTCTCGTGTTAGACTATCCTGCCGATAGCGGGGAGAACGGGGTTCAAATTCTGGACGGGTCTAGTGAGAGTTGTTTTTGCTAAATAGTTTCGTAGTCTCTTTTTACACAAAGTTAGATTACTTCTAAAATGCTCTATTCCTTATCCCTACCTAATTAGAGTATTATCATATATTATTTTCAACTGGACAGGTAGTAAGATGCAGTGATAAAAAAAAACTCATTCAGTAATACTTGTGTGTGTTTGTTTCTAAACAGGGTGTCATGTTTGATTCCTGGAACGTCCTAAAAAGTAATCTTTGAAGATATTGAGGTTTTACCCTTTTCACATTGATTAAGTGACTGGCGGTAGATTGAGTGTTGTATCAGTTCAACAGTTGAGCTAATTTTAGAATTACGCCTTGTTATAATAAGATGGTTTAGAATGTGGTCGTTAAGTAAGCGTGGTTAGTTAGTTAAAAGGTATATCATAATTAATAAATATTGCAAGCCTACTTGTATAATATTTGTAATTAGTTTGTAATCAGTGTTATGTTTATAATGTTTACACTGTGTTTAAGACCAAAATTATACTATACGTCATCTGTCTGGCAAATTAATGCCACCATAACGTGTATATTGTTGATAGGTGGTGTAAAATTTAAAAGGAATATAGACAAGAACTGAACCAGATAGATAGTTAAAATTAACATTTAAAATCGCACATGTTGGATTAAACGAGTGGTTAGGATTTCAAACTCTAAATATTAGTTATTTTATATAGGTTTGAGTATTTTACTATAGTAAATAAGACCCTACAGTATTAAGAGAATAAAAAATGAGGATGGCATGTCACCGCGTGTGAGAGCCGGCAGAGCGTGATACAGAAGTCTGCTGTCCTC
This sequence comes from Timema genevievae, assembly GCA_902155825.1. Classification (NCBI taxonomy): domain Eukaryota; kingdom Metazoa; phylum Arthropoda; class Insecta; order Phasmatodea; family Timematidae; genus Timema; species Timema genevievae. Next base: position 2,004 of record CABFWO010004714.1, read on the forward strand.
TTTTCTTTCTTTTCTTAATTGTTTTTTGGATTCAAAATTGTACTTACCAATGAAACTGAATGACTTACAACATCTTATGATAACACATCGTGGATAAAACCCTTTCAATTGACAAAACTCTGCTAACAGATTGATGATACGCGACATCAACACACTATTCTCGACTACCGCAGAACTTTATCGATCTGACGTATTCACATGGCGCCCAACCGTCCAAACACCCCACCACCACCCCTTAAATGCTGATCAATTCGACAGGGCTGGTATCTGTAATACAATTAAAGAACTAGATCGGTTTTGATACTTACGGTGGCTCAGGCGATCAATATTTAAATAATTCTATAGCTTATAGGTTTGATCAAATTTACTAAATAATCTGTTTCTTATAAATCTAATAAGTATAATAATTGATCATGCATTTGAGAAAGGAACTAACTATAAAATTGTTACTTTTAAGGAAAGCAAAAATACTGTTTTATTTTTACATGCTTCAATGAAAATTTTCCAGTTTTTAATTTTGAATTGAAGTAATTGCTTGAAATCTATGAGATCTAAAACAAAGATGATTTGTTCTTATTCACATATTTTATACATTTTAAACTTTTTTTGACCTAATTCCTCTCTCCTACTAACATTTTACTATTTAAGGGATGCAAACAAAATTTATCCAAAAAATTGGTACATTTTTTGTGAATAATGATGTTTTGTAATTTTTTTTTACAAATTGCTTACACCTTTAAAAATATCTCATACATATAAAAATTCAAATTCATGTGACAAGTGCAAAATTAACAATAACAACTAGGCGTGTTCCATACATGAACAGCACACGAAAGTTATTACATTTTGTTTCAATAAAAAACAATCTATTCATGATCATCAATGGTACCAGAGAACGTTGGCTGAGAAATAATGTCAGTGTAAAAGATCATAGAATCTTCATTCTTATGTTTACAACCGTGTTTATGAAAGGAAGAGCTTCAAAAACATCAGGTGTATCTGCATTATACCTGAATTTCTTAAATGAAACAGCATTAATTTTATCTTTCCAGCAAAAGGCCCAGACACACTCTGCTGATGTTTCATCAAATATTGTTATCTTTTTGAAAAATAAAGGTCACCATTTGTCAAGATTTAGTACCACATTAGATTCTACTAACCTCACTATAACATTTTGTCTTTTATTTATAATAATGGTCATGTACTCTCCCACTGTGTGGACACGATCTGATGTTTTAATATTTTTTTAAACATCCCAAAATCCCTGTCACAGGGTATAAAGAAATGGCCTCTCTCAGGAAAGTAATGTTTGATCTTCTTAAATCATCGTGAAGCTGCCAGACCTTGACACATTCTTATCATGGTATGGTTTTTAGTTTGTCCTGAGCAACAATCTCAGAAAAGATGTAACTGTTATACTTTTTAGAAAAAACTCATTAATATATAATCTGAAAAAAAAACACCTTTGTTTGTGCCCTTCTTACCCTGAACTTCGTGATACATAAATATGACACAGTTGTTTGTTTTTAGGTCATGAATACAAAATTCATTCACACAAAACTGCCTCTTGTAAAACATCTCTTGCACTGGGAAGTTTGGAAGTACGAGATTTTGCATGAAATCAAAGAAAATGCCTGCAATCTTTTTTATCCTTCTCTCCATATTTTTGAAACTTCCTGTAGTTTCTTATAAAGAAATTTCACTTCTTATAATTATGAAAATCGTATTCGGCCTGAACTGAATGCTTCGCTGGTTCACATATGTGGTCTTTAGAGTTTAATGGTCAACTATTCACGCGTGTTGCACACATCAATATGAAGTCATCCAAACCGATAGTTTAAACTGTTAGCAAAATAGGATCTGTAGAAGCTATACTTGGTACAACACTCCGGGTGTTTTATATAAAAAAAGTTAATGTATCTGTTTAAATGGGAGTGAGACTCTAATTAGAATACTTTACTTCTTTCCCAACATAATGTCTTATTTACAAGGGAAATGAATAAATGTGGCCGAATACAAGTTTTGTGATATATTTTATAGTACTTTGTTATTTGGATTGTTCCCGCTTTTGTCTCTAGGTGTTTCATCATGAAGAAGAAGGGTTTTGATACGGAATAAGCGTTTATGACTGATAGAATGGTTACGATGGCTGAACGACATACCTTCTTTTTGCTGTTACCATCCACAACAAGATAAGAAAAACTAGCTGTTCACTGGTTAACAGCTTCATTCCTTATTCTTCTGGTGTTGATGTAACTCTTCTCAAACACGTGTTGAAGATGTCGATATTTTGTACCCTTGTTGGTCAAGTCAATAAATCTGGAGAGAATTCTCATCACATACTTCAGATACAAATTAATAGAAAATAATATATGCAGTAAAATGTGATATATTGGTTATGATCATCTGTTGTATATTGAACCCTTTTAGACCAATACAACCAAATTTTTCATTATGTATCTTCACTACGTGTGGTGGTGAAAGGAGCTAAATTGTTGACAATTTGTGGCGCACAAAGGAACTAAGTCATTGTCTTTGGCATCTTCTCCTTTTCCATCCTCATTACATGTTCATACCACCTCAGTCTTGGTTTCTCTACTATCTCTTGCTCTCCCTGTACTCTCACTCTTTCTCGGATAACTTCGTTATCAATTCATTATCCTCGTGACAGATAAAGGCACATTTACACCTGAGGGAATGGTAGCGAATGCGAGTGGACGAACATTCGGCGAACATTCGCTACCATTCGTATCTGTTCCATTCGGAGATGTTCGGACCTGTTCGAATGGAGTTTACACCGGAGATAATAACTTATATTAGCAGATGTTCGCAAAAGATTGACCCATTCGCAGCTACCCCGGGAGTGTGAATACTCGTGTACCATGGAAGGTAGTGATTATGAATAACATTTAGCAGTAGCTTGTTTGGCGGATGCACTTGTAGCTATGGGGAAAATTGCACAGAAAAGAAGGAAAAGGAGGAAAATTTGGCTGTCGGGATTTTTACGGAAACTTAAAACCCATGGAAGTGGAAAGATTCTAGAAGATTTGCAACTCGAACCTTCCCTGGGTTTGTTCCATAACTTTACACACATGCCACCAGATGATTTTCTTTAGCTACTCAAACAATTGAGAACATTTTCAAGCAATACACTAACCGTTCGATAGCGTTCGCAAATCCCTAATGGCGAGATTGTTTGGACCGGAACGAGCAGCGAAGAGAGAAGAGTATGAATTTCCTTTGATAATTCGCTCAAAGAACGACAATAGTCGGATCATCAGGGAATGCGAACAGAACATGAGCGAACACTAGCGAATGGTGTTCGCTCCAATTAGCTGACTGTTTGCACCAAAGATAATTCTCCATTCGCTGATGTTCGTTCGCACGTGTTTGCTTGTGATCGCTTGTGTTCGCTCGGGTGTAAATTTACCTTTGCATGCTCCTTACAAGCTTCATTCCCATGGCCTCAACTTTCCTTGTCTTTCTTACAGTCGATGTCCATGTTTCTCCTGCATATGTGACAATGGGTGCAAAGTACTCCCTATACAGCACTTCTCTTCTCTAAAGCAGGTCTATTACACACCTATAGAACTCCACCTACTGCCCTCTTCTTCCCACCATTCCCTTCAATCACACGTCCAAGATATTTTACTTTCTTTAATTTAACTAGCTCTACTTCATCCAACGTTAGAGCTTTACTAGGCCTTATCCTGTTCCTTGTCGCTACCATCACTTCACACTTCACCATGCTAAATTTCATTCCAATGCACTTAAACAAAACAAAGCTTAAGAGAAATCAACTAAAACACAAGACATAACATTTTGTTTGCAAAAATTGTTCAAAATGTTGTTGTCCTGCTTCGATGCATCCTATGAGCCTGCGTTCCATGCTTTGTCACACGCTCTTGAATATACCTGGGGTTTTTCTTATTTACTCACGTTCGTTTACATTTTCTCTTAAATCGTCAACATCAGGCATATGAGCTGTGTCAACAATGGACTTTAAATGTTCCCTGAGAAAAATCGATCGGATTCAAACCTGGTGAGTGAGCAGACCATTCAATGGATACCTCATGACCAATACATATTTGAGGAAATCCTTTAGTAACTCTAAAACTAAGCATTTCTATTGCCATGTTTATATAGGCTTTTCTTAATGTTTGGCCGATGGGAATACACCCCAGAATATTTGACACTAATTATAATATAACCTGCTTCAGTGACCACATGGTCCAAGGCGTCAATCTTGTGTTAACTAGACTGCATATGGCAGGAAGATCGGGGTTCGAATCCCGGTCAAGTGTACTAGGTGTGGTTTTTCCAAAATTATTTTCCAATACCGTATTCCTGCATGCAAATGTAGGTACACTTCCTCATCCCTAAGTCATTAGTGTAATTAGTACATATGTATATAACCTGAACAGGTCATGAGAAGCAGTACTAAAATAAATCATTAAAATACACCCTATATACTGTATTTTTTCTTAAGCAGGGCAATATTCATACGTCAAGTCTTGTATTCTGCACCATTCACTTGAAGATAATTTTAATAGGTCTATAAAATAAAACAAATAGTAAATTGTTATTGTTGTTGATCACAAAAAATATGTATTTTTAAAAGGGTTATTCCTACCAAAATCCTACCATTCTCAAAGCTCTAGTTCAATATTCGCACTAGTGTTAAAACAGGAAACCCGCCAAATGCATAGTCTAATTCTCTTTGGAATACATCTAGAAAAGTGACTCAATCCACTTTCACGTCTTCATACGTCAAGTCATGTGAAATCTGCAGATTTCAATAACAATGGATACTATCAATTTCTATAAATAACTAATTATTTACTTAAACGTTTTCAAAATTGACCACAATTTTTTTTTACTTTATCGCTATCTTACAGGTAGAGAACGTATTGTGATCATAAAAAAAAATCAAACTCATGATTTTGATGAATTTCGACGTTTCAGGGAGCCCCCCCCGTATCAGAAATTGGTTTTTGAATGTATGTCCGTCTGTATGTACCTCGGAGTAGAGCCTTAACTATTTTACCGGTCGGGCTAAAACTTGGTATCTAGCGTTTTGATGGGGTGGCCCCGAGGGGTTTTTTAGAATTGGATATATAACCCTAAAATTAAAGGTAGCTTTCTGAAGGGCAAAAAGAGATCAAATTTATTTTCTCAAAATCAGCTCTAACGATTTTGACAACCTGATATGTTGACGGATGTCGACGTTTCATGACCAACCGAGCCTTAAAAAGTTTTTGCAATGCCATCTGCCTGTGTCTGTTGAACCCTAAAATTAAGAGTAGTTTAGTAAAGGACAAAAAGAGAAGAAAACGATTTTATCAAAATCGGCAATAATGATTATAATTAAAATTCATATCTAAGCGTTGATAAAGATCACAAACAAAATGGCTATTTTCATTTTCTCATGAAAATGACTTTTTGGGTACTTTACAGAGGCGGAAGTTATCGGATCTCCGCAACAATTTAAGATAGTAAATAACTTATCATTGCAAAATTGTAGTACGGTACTATTAAAAATAACAAGCTTTTATTTGAAATATATCTATATAAAACCAATAGTTTCGGAGATATTAGCAAATCTATTAATACAATTTTGTGAGCTTTATTTGTACAGATAAGTTATACTAGTTAAGTTTTAACACAATAACTATCTATTTCCATAAAGTAAGTAGATAAGTAAGTCTAAAAATGTTTGTACAGCAATAATCTCTCATTTTATATTCAATAGTCAATATTTACCTTTTTTATTGGTCTAAATTTATAAATGAAGAATTATTTAATAAAAATGCGATAACCATAAGATGCGCAACCCCTAATAAAATGTTGACAATTTTAACTGGAAGTCTAAATTTTAATACGAAGTATTGACCCTTGTGGGCCCAATATTGATTTTTTTTTATTTAATTCTTCAAACGAAAATCATAAAATTTGAATACGGGAGTCAAAAAAAATGTTTAACGTAAGCATAACACAATATTTTATTGGGTTTTCTAGTGTATATTATTTCCTTTCACATATATTACGAGTTTTGAGTAAATATCTCCATTTTTAAACAATAGAGAGAGAAAGTCCGTGCAGAGTTTCATACAATTTTTTTTAACTGTTCTTCCTATGATAAATATACTATATGCTAAGTCACACACTACTTGCCGATAAATACAATATTATTAATTTCAGTGAAGGCTCGGGGGTCATTAACAAGGCATGCAAGGATTGACATAACTATACTAGCAAATTATTGTTATCTCCCATTAATTATCAAATTTTCCCATTAAAGCAAAGAAACTTACATTTACTCATTTCATTGTTTGTGTGGTTGGTCAAATATATGGTTAGTGGGAGTGTACAGTTTACAAGTACAGCACTGTAAACTCTTGACTGCCGTTGTAACAACCCATGAGCCACTCCTGATTGAAGTAGCAAAACTACTAAATATTTGGAGTATTAATTCAAAGCCCTGCTTTTATGGTGAATAAAAAAGCCCAATTTCGTTTTTAAGTTTCCCAAAAGCGGTGAATAAGCGGTGAATTACAAAAATCCTATTTTTGCGACGAAATTATCGAATTAAGTCAAAAGCGTTAAAAAAGTGGTTTTTACCAAACTTTCGTGATTAAGGTGACTTTGTTGGGTTAAAACTAGACTTCCAGGACAATGTGGAAACAGGTAAACTAAACATATTGAAATGAAAACAAAAAATTACATTTTGTTTGGACAAAACGGTAAGAAACACTATCAATATCCCAAAATATTAACGCGAATGCCGAAAATCGCGATTATCGCGGACATCGTTTAAAATCGCGAATATCGCGCTAAAACGCCGATTTCGCGAATTATCGCGACACTGAAATGTGAACATCTGAAAGAAAAAATGCCATATCTAACATTCGCGAATTATCGCGATCTCCACAAACGCAGGGCTCTGAGTATTATTATTTGGAAGAAGGTCCCGGAAAAAAGATAAAACATAAAAGGAATGAATACGATATGGCTTTTATAGTAAAAATCAAAACACAATTATTCACACTCTACATTGCTGCCACTGGACAGAGCTAATGGCTGTCTGAGTAAGTCGATCGTTACCACCCAATCCCCTAATCTAGTCTTCATTCTATCAGAACTCGTTAGAAGGAGTGTGAAACGTGCAATGTAACTTTCTAAAAGAAGGAACAAAAAAAACACAAGGGAGAGAAAGGAAATTTGTTAAAACTTATTTTTTAGTAAGGATTCAAATTGATGGTAAGACAATCATAGAAATAATATGTAACATTAACCTCTTTATTTATAAGCGTTCATAGCAAGTGGTCCCGATTCTTCAGATATTTTTTAACAAATATTAGAAAAATAATCTATTTGTTTTACACTAAACAAGTTATTATAGCATAAACTGTGTGTGTTTAACAATTATACTTAGACAATACACTATATACATATTTTAAAAAACATAGACAAAAGTACGAAATAAATATTACTATATGTGTGTTGATAATATGAGTTTACTTCCAGACAACAATTTTTATGAAATGATAAAATATATATGTGTTTTATCAATTTATCATTTCATAAAAATATGTATATAACACTGCTCTTAACATTCGTAAATAGATCTATTCATTCCCAATATCTCCAGTTTCCATTTATCTCTGTAACTCCGTTAGATGAGCTTCATCGATCATTTCTTATAGCCTAAAGTAAATAGTTCTGAAACAGATTAAACAACAAATAAATAAGTATGAATAAATTGATTATTTAGTATTTTACTTTGTTTGATGTTTCAAAGGTAATACTTGTTTAAATATGAGCTATAACAAGGTCTATAAGCAATAATTATGTTCAAGGACCTTGGTGTCAAAAATTCATGGTACAAATTACCCACATGTTAATGTAGGTACAGTTTTCATAGAAACTGTGTGACATCTTGCCAACAAAAATATTATCAACTAGCGAGTTTTCTATTATTGTGAAAGTGTGCAAGAATTGCTCATTTATGATTAATAGTTCGTCTACAAAAATATATGTAAACTGAATAAAAAAACTGAATAAAAGATATATATATATAGACATATATATAAATATATATATAGACATATATATATATATAAACTGAATTATATTCAAAAATATAGTTTCTTAGACAAATTATATTCTAAAATATTATTTTGTAATATAATTTTATACAATATATTTATATTTAAAAATAGTTTTTTAGGCAAATTATGTTCCAGAATATTATTCAAAAATATAGTTTTTAAATTATGTTCCAGAATATTATTCAAAAATATAGTTTGTAAATTATATTCCAGAATATTATTCAAAAATATAGTTTTTTTAGACAAGCTATATTCCAGAACATTATTTTGGAATATAATAACTGTCTAAAAAAACTATATTTTTTGATATAATTCAGTATGGGAAAACTATTAGCTTTATTAGAAATGTCCATTTGTGATTAATGGTCCATACAAAATTGTTTGAATCAATTTATTTTTATGGACAAATTATTAGTCATGCTAGAATAATCCGTTTAGATGTGTATGAATCTCTTTAAAAAACTAATTTTGAATCTAATTCAAATGATTTCGATTTTATTTACAAACAAACTATTAGTTTTATATATAAATAAAAATTATAGTATACTTTTATATAAATTGCTTATGAAGTTATTTTCTTAGCAAAATACCGATATGTTTCATAGTTTCTGAAAAATGGGTTGTACCTATAATAACATGTGAAGTATAGACAACTATTTCATGTCCAAGTCCTAATATTTCTAATCAAATGAATGCTAACAATGTTATGAACTAGAAGAAGGGAATATCTGGCAATGTTCTCAAGTATGAAAAAATAATAGCACACACAATCTTTCCAAGCTTAAAAAAATAATTGCACACACAATATTTCCAAGTTTAAAAAATGAATAGCACACACAATCTTTCCAAGTTTAAAAAATGAATATAAAACACAATCTTTTCCAAGTTTAAAAAAAAGAATAGCACACACAATGATTTTAACCACTTTTAACCATGTTTAAAAAATTTGTTACTATTATTTTAAATGGATAGCTTATAAAACATCACATAATTAGTTTCGAGTAGTTTAAATTATATTACTCGAAAATTAGATGCATAATAATGCAATATAAATCTTATAAAATAGGAAAAGTAGCAAAAAGTATAGCACTGCGTCTTACTACACATTTGTATTATACGCTTAAGTACTAATTATGCTAAATGATTAAGAAAGGGAAGGTTGAATTTGGAGGAAGTGAACCCACATTTGTGCGGAGGGAGAGTGGAAAACCATTTAGGAGAAATCTCCCCAGTTCAAGTGACCTAGATTCGAACCTCGATCTCCCCGTCCTCGGCAGCCTAGATTAACAAGAAGCCAGTGCGTTAGCTAACTACACCACCGAGGCAGGTTGAAAAGTAGCAAATGTGACAACCATGTGTTTATGTAAGCCTGTGACTCTTGATTACTCTGGAATTTATCAATAAATCTCAAACACATCCGTGAAAATATAACAGATGGGTGACAAAAAGGCAGCTAGTGGTATGTTTTTTACAAAAATTTTGGAGATTCAAAGCTTGGAAAAAATTTAATCCATTCAGGAATATTTGGTATTATGAGATTAACAAAAACAATTATTGTGTTACAATTATCAAAGTTAGCATGTCTTTGTTTGGGGTGCCAGACTTTAGAATTGATTAGTAGAAATGACTAACAATTTTTTTAGATAAGTAAATTGTAGCTAAATTAAAGTAGGATTCCAAGAATTAAAAAGTATCCCAATGTATTAAAAATGTGTATTCATGCGGACTACCTACCCAGGCCCAAGATTTGTTGCAGGAATCCAGAAATCTTGTGTTATTTAAAAATTGGTTTGTATTTTTCAAAATAAAGTTTATACAAAGATGGAGTTTAATGGATTCAGCATGTCATTATAGGATTAAATAACTCTTATTTTAAGATATTTCACGAAAAATGTTTAGTATTACTCAAACAAAATTGATTTTTGATTTTCCAATAGAGTCACAACATTAATTCATATATATATATATATATATAAAATTGAGAATTGTGTTAGTGATTTTGAGGTTTCATAATTGTCATTCTCATTAGAAACACATTAGCGTGAGAAATTGTTTTTTATCTGGTAGGAGCTGCATTTAATTAATGATTAATTTATAATTGTTTGTATAACATTTTATATCCATGGATATTTTAAGACTACAAAAAACAGTTGATTTCAATCAGACTTTGTAGTTTATATAAATTTAGACCTTTTAATGAAAACAAAATAAATTAGTCATGATTTACTAACTGGTAAAAGTGTGTCACCAGTTTTAAAAAAATCTAGAAACTAAGCTATTTTAACCAATTTCAATAAAACTAGTGCCAAATTAATATTTCATATTAACCTCACTAGTGTGAAGTAATTTCTCTCTTATGGCACTTACTACTAGTTTTACCTTGGCTCTCTAGAGTTAAAAATAATAATTTAAATAAACTTACTACACAAATAGTAGCCCGACGTAATTAATTAATATACCATGAAGTAAAAAATATACTGAATGATTTTTATGGTAAAAATAAAGTTCGACAAATTTCAGCCCTTAAGAGGAAATGCAAAGCATTGAACTAAAATTTTAAAATCACAAAAAAATGTCATAAGATTCACTTTCAGTCTGGTTCCTTAAATTGGACGATTTTTATTCACAAACCAAGAGTATATGGTCAGTAAAGAATTGTTAGTATTAGTAATTAATGCAAAGGTGATCTATGCATACCTAACAGGACATCTTCCTTTTCATGCAGATATTTTTCTTGTTCTTCATATTCGATCTCTGGAACCTTCCCACCATATTCCTCTGGCAGAATCTCAGGGTTAATAAACTTGTGCAAAGAGGCCCGGTCCTGATAATGAAAGTGGATCTAGTAGAGAAACAAACTAGTATTATATTTAGTGTATGTTAAACAGAGAATAACTCACACAATATTTCCTAATGTAAAAAAATGAGGATAACTCCCACAATGTTTCCTAATGTAAAAAAAGAAATGAGGATAACTCACAATATTTCCTAATGTAAAAAAAAGGGGAAAAACTATTACAATACTCTCAAGTGTAAAAAGAGCATAGCTCATACAATACTCTCAAGTGTAAAAAGAGCATAGCTCATACATTACTCTCAAGTGTAAAAAGAGCATAGCTCATACAATACTCAGAAGTGTAAAAAGAGCATAACTCACACAATACTCACAAGTGTAAAAAGAGCATAACTCACACAATACTCCCAAGTGTAAAAAAGAGCATAACTCGCACAATACTCCCAAGTGTAAAAAAGAGCATAACTCGCACAATACTCCCAAGTGTAAAAAAGAGCATAACTCGCACAATACTCTCAAGTGTAAAAAGAGCATAGCTCATACAATACTCTCAAGTGTAAAAAGAGCATAGCTCATACAATACTCTCAAGTGTAAAAAGAGCATAGCTCATACAATACTCTCAATTGTAAAAAGATCATAGCTCATACAATACTCAGAAGTGTAAAAAGAGCATAACTTACACAATACTCAGAAGTGTAAAAAGAGCATAACTTACACAATACTCCCAAGTATAAAAAAGAGCATAACTCACACAATACTCACAAGTGTAAAAAGAGCATAACTCACACAATACTCCCAAGTGTAAAAAAGAGCATAACTCGCACAATACTCCCAAGTGTAAAAAAGAGCATAACTCGCACAATACTCCCAAGTGTAAAAAAGAGCATAACTCAAACAATACTCCCAAGAGTAAAAAGAGAATAACTCAAACAATACTCCCAAGAGTAAAAGAATAGCTTCACAGGTCTTACCAAGTAGTTTAAGGCGTTAGATTTGCATTGCACCTTGCACCTTGCACACTATGAAGGGTGATTTTCAAGTCCACCAAACCTTTAGGAAAATTTTCCAGGTTTATGTACTTCTAAGCTACAATACTCATCAATATCCCTTAGACTAGTATTTCCCAACCTGGGTGGTACTGCCCCCTACAGGACATTTTATATTTTAAGGGGGATGGTAAACTGTAAAGTGGTGTTAGGATTTTTTTTATTCCTATTGATATTATAGAAATAATTTTATGTTAATAATAACAGCCAACTAAATATTTAACTATAGGGTCTTAAATTTATGTTAGTTATGTTTTGTAATTTTGAGAGTACTTTTAATTGATCATGTTTATAAACATTAAACATAGGTTTTGTTTTAAGGTGTGTCTTGTTCATAAGGATAATCAATTATGCACCGAAAAACGTAATTATTCACACATATTGACAGTAATTTAGTTTAAATCAATTATTTATAATTGTACAATGTAACACAAACTTAAGTCTATTTTCACCAATTTCAGCATGCTTATGATATTTAACTTAAGTTGTGGGGAAGGGGGGCAGTAGTTAGCATACAGTTCTCAGAAGTAGGCACTAGGCTAAAAAAAATAGTTGAACTACTACCTTAAAGAGCTTGCCATTTTAATATATTTTGTATTCAATGTAAAAATAAATTTAATTCATAGAGTTGAAAAACTTAAGAGCCTGGATGAAAAAAATTAAGCCTCACTAGTCAATGGTAGTGTTTTTTAACCTGTGGGCAGTGAGCTCATTCTAGGTGCGTCATTGAAATTTCTATTTTAATTGTTTCATTTTTACAAGAGTATTTCAATGAGTTCCCAATAAAGACGTTCATATGAGATCATGTTCAATTAATTAAAAGATATTAGATGAGGAAAAAACAATTATTTTACATTTAAAATAAACATTATGTATGCTGGTGTGAAACAAGGTTTATCAAGTTTTTTTGTTTCCAGTTGCGGGAGAAAGATTGAAACACACTCCTGAATTAGGTATTTCCAAGTAAATGCTAGTAAAATATTTACGTAAGTAAAATATTTATTTGTTACAGAGCAAAAGGATGGATTCTGATTTAAACTAGGGGGAATAACCAAAGCACTTACCCGAGTGACACTGGAGTAGAAATTGTTTTTATTAAACACTATTAAACTTAAACACAAAGATAAATTTACTCTATTAATCTAAAGAAGTTTCTTGTGGCAGTTGAAATACTCTTTATTAAATATTTTGGTATAAAACAATTTCTACTCCAGCACCACTCAGGTAGGTGCTACCCCTTCTGATAAAAACTAATACCGTATTTAAAATGGTATAATCTTCCCAAACATCTAATACCATTTTTACTACCCTCAACCCTGGTAATTATAATATGTCCCTTAGATATTATTCAAGTACCTACACTTTCCTTTGTTCGATTGCTCAGGAAAGGAAAGACTAAGGCAATCAACGCGTTCATAAAGAATGACGTGTTGACGACATGGTGTTCTATGTGTCTGACAGGCAGGGCCTGGAAAAACAATAATTAGAATGAGACATGTATAATTCTACCTCAATTTTCTAAGGATGGACATATCTGAGAAGTCTAGTAATTTTTTTAACTGTCCTGTATCATATAATCATATGAAAATTTGATTTTCAATTATTTTCCTATAGCCTACAACAACAATAAGGTTTTAAAAACAAACCAAAAGTGACCAAAATATAATGTCAGAGGATACATAGTCTTGAATATGTGTGTGTACGTGCAAATTTATTATTTTGAGACTAATTTTTTATTGGAAACCCACTTTAGACCAACAAAATTGATTTAAAGTCATAACAAATTGGTATTCTATAGACATATCTTATTTGGTTTATTAATTAAAGCGTTATCAAAACTTCCAATAATTATTTATGGATTACTGTATAGCCCCTATTTAAAGCTTTAATTAAAACAGAGTAGGAATATTAATACAGTTATAGAATTTTTACTCTCGAAATTGCAGCAACATTAATTTCCAGCTTCCTATGAATATCAGACTTTATATGTGTTTAATGTGTAATGTGTATTTGTATTTATACTTGTAAATCATAGTTTTTAGATAAAATAGACTCCCGTCCATACGTAATCTGTCTTGTCAGATTTTCAGATTATTCATGCATGATTTTTCAAAATATTAAAGTACAAATTTTCATCAGAAAAAAACGTAAAAAGTACGTTCAAGCAGAGAAGAATATACGATTACTTCACTAAACAGATGCTTTAGGAACGAATACCATACAACCTGCACTGTATTTCCACGCATAAAACTGTTATAAATAAATGACTATGTTATAACAGTTCATGTTATGTCAACATTAAAGAAAAATTTGTATGTTCTGAGTGTATTTGTGTTTTCAACTATCCATGTATTCTTCTGAACCAATTAACCTGAATAATCGGGAGTTTATAATACAATGATCCTATTTAAATTCACAAACCAAATGAAACGATTTATGAAATAGCGAGTCTCTAAAACCAGAGGAAATGTGGAACGAATGAGAAGTGAACTTACATCGGACTTGCGACCTACGAACGTGGCATTGAAAGGGTTGGCGAACTTGAGGAACTTCCAAGGGATGTTGCCGGCGTCTACTATGACAGAGATACCATTCTTCTGCGTCTCCTCCTCTTCAAGAGCTGTCTCCAGCCAGAGGTCGTCTGTATGAGACCATTGATAGGCGGTCACTTTGCCTGGGTCCGCATTCGCTGGTTACAAACAAAACCCACATTCATAAAATATGTATAGGATAAAGAGAACATGGGGAGAAAGTTTCATACGATAGTTTTAAAATTAAATAATGTAGGAAGAGAGTGAACATAAACTCGGCGGAATATAAAACAGGAAGAAGGACCAAGAAAAATAAAGAAAAAGAATGAAAAAAGGAAAAAGAAAAGAATAAAGAAAAAAAAGGAAAATGAAAAGGAGGAGAAAGAAAAGGAGGAGAAAGAAAAAGAGGAGAATGAAAAATAGGAGAAAAAGAGGAGAGTGAAAAATAGAAGAAAAAAGGCGAAAGAAAAGAATGAAAAAGAGGAGAAAAAAGGAGGAGAAAGAAAGAGAAAAGGAGAGCTAGTATTCATACATTAACAAATTTAACATGAGTTTCTTCGTCTTTCAAACAAATATTTGTTTTGAGAGAAAATGTTTGAGAGAAGTAGTTTTAGCTAAATGCATTTTTTATACATTATGGTATTTACCTACTCATAATATTAACATGATAATGACTTTTCATTAAAGAAGAGCCAAACTTCGGGAGTTATTTAAGGAAATCCCTTACAACTTTAAATGTGTTGTTCACTAAAATATTTTTAAATGCCTTCCTTTTTATTAGTTTTATATAAATAGCTTAAATGTGTTTTAGATTTTCTAATCAATTCTAGCTTATCTACAGAATGAATTACAACAACTTCGCCCGTGTAATGATATATAAAAAAATCGCTCCAGGAGGCACTCGGCCTAAATGCCAAGATAATTTAGTCTGGCTTGCCAGCTCCGGGGGGAAGTCGAGGTTAGAATTCTGTTTAGGTGTAGTGAGGTAATTTTTTTTCCTAAATTAATATTACCTCTCTCTTCCCGCAAATGTATATATACTTTGTCTAAATTCTACCTTCCTTATCCCTATCGTACTAGAGTAATTAATAAATATATGTATATAGCCCGAACGAGTTGTAAGACAGGGAAATATAACTATAATATATAGTCGATCATGGTTATATAGAGCATCAGGGGACTGGCAAATATTCCCTGTTAAGAGCCATTATTTACGATATCAGTAATGAGTTGAATATTTCCTTTTTACTATCAATAAATATATTAAAAAAAGATAATTTCAAAAAAACTAAAGAAATATTAGAGAAATAAAAGTAATAATTAAATTATTTACTTATATTATTTGGTTTAATCTGATTGTTTCAGACTTCATATTTGTGGCGGTATATGGGAAAAGGAAGTGGGGGAAGGGGGGGGAGCAGGACTAGAGGCTAGACACTGGAGAGATAAGTAGATTGGGGGACGTCCCCAAGGACAAGACAAGGACATAAACTGGCACGTAATTCGATGTTTTTGGTCATAAAAAAAAGAAATTTCCTTTTCAATTCTGTCCACTCCAAGAATTTAGTAGTAGTAACGATTATTGCTTCCCAGTTCATTAAGTAGCCAGTCCATAAAATGAGCAGAATAAGAGCAGCACAATTTATGCTCTGTAATATTTTTTTCCCAGTTCATGAAATGGTCAGGAGGAAAGGTTAGTCCACGGAATGGGCAGAAATTTGTCAGAATTATAAACTTGGTGAATTCAAGAATGGGGTGTAACATATATACAGGTGTCCGGAAATTCCCGGATATGGACTATACCACACGATTCTGTGCCCCAAACTAAGTAGAAAATACTTTTTGGTAAAAATACGTTAGGCCCTCAGTTCCCTAGGAAAGACTGCATGAAAGTTCTGAAAACAGTAGAAGAAAGCGGTTATGTGGCAACGCTGTGCCTCACACTATGAGTTGGTGGTAAGGCATAGGGCTAGGTAAAGAGTTGAGCTCAGTAGTGTCAAATAGGCCATGGCGTACAAACACGAAGAGTATTGGGACATGGCAATGGCCATGGGTGCATCTAACAGCCAAGCTGGACCTGCGGCACGATTGTACGCCAATCGCAATCCCAATAGATGGCACCCAAGTGTAAATGTATTTCACCGGTGTGAGATGCGTTGCCGGGAGGCTAGTCGAATGGGACCAGCACAGCGTGTGGATGCAGGACGGCCACGCTATGTATGGACACCGGATCTCAGAGGATGCTGTACTAACTGGTGCCTAACAGGCACCAGCACGCATCACACGTGACATTGCGTGGGCTACGAACGTATCAAAAGTCAGTGGTACACCAGGTTCCACGTGATTAGGGCTACCACCCATACCGTTACGCCACAACGCAGCATCTGCTGCCAGGTGATCCTCCTCGCCGTGTACTGTGTTCTACAAATGGCTTATGCAACAGCATGAGGTGTATCAGTATTTCGTCAGTCGCATACTGTGGACCGATGAAACATATTTCACGCGTGATGGTATGACAGACTCATTACAACCACCTGTAGGCACCTGCTAACCTAAACCCCACTCAAGTTTATGCCTATCAACAGTGATTCAGCATCATTGTATGAGCCGGTATTGTTGGGGATAAAACTTGTGAGTCCTTATTTGCTACCGGAGTGGCTGAATTCGCAGTATTACCGTTTCTTCTTTGCCACCATCTCACCTCGCTTGAGGCTTGTGGATTTGTCATCAGATCTAACATCACTAGATTTATTTCTGTGTGGTCACCTAAAATCACTGGTTTATTTACCAGATGACCTGCCACCGTCGGCCAAGGACATCAATGCGCGGTTTCACACAGCTATCATCAGGGTTGACGTCCCCACGCAACTCCATGTGCACGCCGCATTCATCAAACGTGCGGAAAAATGGATTGCTATGCGCTTAGCAAACTTCAAACACCTATTGTGAAGGTTATACAATATTAAAGCTGATGTTACGTGCTTTTCTAAAAGTGGAATAAGGTATTTTTCTGTAATTTATCGTCATTTTTCTCGAAAACTAAGGGCCTTACGCATTTTTACCAAAGAATATTTTCTATTTATCTTAGGCTATAGAATCGTGTGGTACAGTCCCTATCCGCGAGTTTCTGGACACCCTATACATATAATGAGGCATAAAGATGGCCGCTGGCCCGTGGCAAACCTAGTTTGCAGATGAGCACCCGTCGTCCATAACAGTCTCTCTCGCGCAGCATGGTAGTTATATGTTGCTGCAACACTTCTTTTTGCTCTCTAGGTGACGTGCTCGCAAACCAGTCTTTGCAGTTGGCCTTCAACTTATAATACTGCTTCATCTGAAAAAAAAATAACAGCGTTCAAAGGACTCAAAAATATGGGGAGCTCGCTATTCTTCATTATTATAACCCCATACTGAATCATTCTGTAAATGTGTCCAATGGTTCAAGACATGGGGCTACCCATTCTGACCAGCCACTTATGAAAGACATTACTTTGAATATGAGTCAACACTCAACATGGATTATTATTTTTATTATATTATATATTTATTAATAGTCCCCGTACTAGTGGCAACAAGGTCTAAGGAGTTGATCCCGCGTCAACGTTGACGAGGAGGTAGGATCTAGAATCTCAGCTGGATGTGCTGTGGAAGGTGGGAGGGTGAAAGGTTTTATAGAGTAGCACAGGAGAGACACATCGATGGTCACGCGGGCTAAACGTTAAGTTCGTCATATTTGGTTTACCAGTGATAGAGAAATTGGAGCTTGAGTCCCTGCGATTTCAATGAGGATGGTTTTCCCCACCTTCCCTTCACGCTTGAGGATACATTTCTTCTGAATTGTAACTTCCTCGTCTCTATACCATGTGTGTAGTTAAATACAAATATCCCGAATAGTTAGTAGGACTGGGTGTAAATAAGTCATTAATATCCCTAATATTTTCATTTCCAATCCAAAGATGGGTTGGCTGAGAGGGTGTAGGAGGGAGTAATTGTGGGAACTAATAAGGAGGGTAAATATGAGAAAATTCATAAGCATTCACCTGAAGAGACTGATGATAAAATCACCAGATTGAAAATCTTCCCTAAATTCGTGAACCAGGTAATCATTCATTAAGAGCGTCTCTTCTCCCTTAGCCCCCTCTAGCCTGTGATAACAACTAAAGGTAGGTAATACAACCTGAACCAGATCCCATAGTAGTGCGGTTTTCTGTATTATAAATTTAAAAAATAATAGAATTGAGACCAGTAGTCATTTTTTTTAAAAAACTCAACAAAATTGAAAATGTTTATCTTCTTCTGTATTGATAAAATGCTTTGTATGTCATGAGCATTACGCGAGATCTATCACACGCAAAGGACTGAAATTTTAAAAATTAGTAGCCTCCGTGTACGAACATGTGCACCTAGACGCCAGAGAAAATACTTTTGTTAAAATTTTAAACTACCTTCTACGTACATTCTATAAACTAAGAATATTCCTCCTGGGCAATTCAGGGTACTTCAACTAGTTTGAAAATTTAAAAAACCAAACTTCTAGACCGATTTACATTTCTCTGTTCACAAGTGTAGAATATAGAAACTGTATTTTGATACTTTTTTCATAGTTCAAACATAAAATTTTATCAAATTCTCCGGTTAATCGGTCATGTGCACAAATGTATTAAATGAAATAAAAGTGAATTATTAAGTAAAACCAAACCAAAATAATAGCCCGATTTGGGGTAGTCTTTGCAATTAAATGTACTGCCTATGTTGAGAAGATTGGGAACTTGATTCGTGGTCAGGTCTACTGAGAGTGTTTTTCCCTAAATGGTTTCTACTCTCCTTCCATGCAAATGAGGATGTATTTCCTTCAAATTCTACCTTTTACATCCCTACTACATTAGTGCAATTAATAAATATGTGTACAACCCAAATGGGTAGTGAAATGCATTAAAAATTATTGCTAAACATGTGTATTAATTTGTATCTAATTTAATCAACCTCTGCGTTAAGTCAATATTTTACTAGCTTACTCTAAATTTATGTTAAAAGGTTTGATTGAATAATTTGAGTATTCCTTGTACCATTTATTTTGTATAACACGTCTTACTACACCTCCGGAATATCATCAATTATTTACACTCTTGAGAACCAATTTACAGAAAAAATAGCCCACATTGTAGTGGAGTAAATTCGAGAATCCATTTACGAAAACCACCTTCAATATACCCGACTGGTATTTGAGCCTTAATCTCCCAGTCACTGAAACAAAAATATTAAAAAAACTAGTCCGCAACTTATACGACGACCGCTAACGTCAACATCAAGAACACGTTTCATTCGGACGGTTTCGCAATATGTTCGCCAGTCCGTTAGATTTGAAGGCGAGCGACTTGTTACAAGGTATTTCTCGCATGATGTGTGCATGCGTGAATATGTCTCAGAAGATATGTTACATAAAATAAATGAAATTGGGTTACTCGACATGGGATTCATTTCTTTGTCCGACTTAAGTGTTTACGTCAGACTTTTAATCCCCTAACTACAACAGTTTATAAACTTTGCTAAGAAAACATGCTTGGAGTTGCGCTTCAGGCAAAGTGGTAAAAAATACACGTTCACCTTGAAATTTACAACACTTTATAAAACACCAGAGAGATATATTTCAAGGATATTAGATTATCTGGTAGACATAATAAGTCAATATATTTATTAATGAACCACTTAAGACGATTGGCCCTTTTCATTTGGCGTGTAAATACAGAGCCATGGGAACAAACTGTTATCCTTAAGAATACTTTTATTGTTTTGCAATTTTGTTTTTGGAAAAGGTTTGTTCAAGAATAGTAGCATGTTGATTAAGTTATACTTTTTATATACACACCTCCTCTACAATTTTAACAGTGATCCAATATCAATAATTCTGACATTTTTAATAGAAAACCACCGGCTGCATAACAAAAATTAAGACAATGTAACACTTAATAAACATCGATACATTATCTTAGAAGAGGTGATGAAAATATTACTATAAAAATTTCACTCTTTCTCGAGAAAATGATATTTCCAAACGTATGATTTTTCCACAAGACCTGTCCGGTC
Source organism: Timema genevievae (assembly GCA_902155825.1). Classification (NCBI taxonomy): domain Eukaryota; kingdom Metazoa; phylum Arthropoda; class Insecta; order Phasmatodea; family Timematidae; genus Timema; species Timema genevievae. The sequence continues at coordinate 22,571 of CABFWO010004714.1, forward strand.
CTGCCATCTACGGTTTCCCTGATCCATCTGTTTTTGTTGTCACGGAAGGATACTTTGGTTGGTTGTGAAGCCACGCCACGCCTTTCACCCTCCCGCCCACCATCCCACAAAATAGGTTTTAGACTTAGGGCCAGTTTCATAGTCAGATTTAGTACGTCTCAAGTGCGGCGCTATACTAAATACAAGACGCCATCTACCTGAAATTGAATGGAATGGGCCAGTTTCATATGCGAAACTGGCCCTTTCCATTTTGGTCTAGATAGGTGTCGTCCTGTATTTAGTATCGACTCGCACTTTAGGCTAACTAAGTCTGACTATGAAATTGGCACTTACACTCGACAGGGCCAAGGGCCATAATATAAAGGCTGGTGCATTCTTTGTGTTTTATTTGTTTATTTGAGGTTATTAACTTTGATTTTATGAACCAGCTGATTATATCAGCACACAAGAATCTTTCTGAGCGAGCATGAAAGCGCTTAGCAAGTTTGTCAGGAAAGGTATTTTCACCTTTTTTCCAGGGTTATTTTACATGCCACAATTGACATGGAACCAACGGCTTTACTTTCCCTCCGAAAGAAGCTGTGCTACGAGTTTTTATCGCTCAAGAAAAATCCATTGATCCCGGTTGAGTTTGAACCCACGAACATTGGGTCCAGAGGTGAGTATTTTACCCCAAGACCACCAAGGTTAACAATTTTATGTACTATCAAAGCTACGTCTGGTTGAAATAATGACCGTTTCAAACTGGTCTCACATCCAGCCTGTTAAGGAATCTTAATATAACAAGTGCAAAAAATTCATTTCACAGTAACATATGTTTGGGGTGAAAAGTAATCACCCGTTTCGGTGGCCGTATGGTCTAACACGTCAATATACTGGAGTAGAGATGAGGAATCTGTTCTTTTGAGGTGTTCGGTGTGGACTTCTCGCATATTCTTGTCAATTATGTATTAAGATATCCATTCTCAAACAGTGTGTATTTTAATTGATAATTTTTTTAAATCGTTATTTTTAAAGCATACTATTAAAAATAAAGATCTTTTTTGATTTTTGAAGACTTTAGAAGAACAGGTGGACAGACAAGGTGGCATTTGAAGAATTACTGGTACTTGAAGGATAGAAGAAAATTCTGCGATCTAAAGGAGGAGGCAGAATACATGGCGCATTGGCGGTCTAGGTTCACTGTCAAAAGGAATTGACCTGTAGTAAGACAGAACATCTAGTCATAATATTAATGTTAGGAAACCAGACGCGCTTATCGGCACAGTATCACATTCATTTGTCACCAGAAAGCCATTTAACGATCCTTGATTCGGAAACATAGCTCTAGTTTTGCACGTGAGCAGACAATTCATTTAATTTGGTCCACAGAACAAAACGCAAGGAAGTGGGAAAACTTCTACTAAAAATCAGTTTGCTCGTTTGTGTGTGCTTAAAAATGCATTAATTAATATTTAAGTTGGTAGGCCTACCTACATATAATATTGGCCGAAATTTACTATACATGAATCCGTTAAGTGACATGCTGCCTTTACATTTCCAAAAGTTTTCCCACCTCCTGTACTGAACTGAATGTTACGGTGAGATTACGGCTTGAAACCCAGTTGATGTACTGAGGGTGTCTTTTCCTAAATTATTTCTCACTGTTTCTCTACATAAATTCCTCTACATTTCCTCTAAAACTCATTTGTCTCCCTCACATTAGCGTAGTGTGTGTGTNTGTGTGTGTGTGTGTGTGTGTATCCAACGGATAATAAAACGTAACGAGGAAAAGTATTAAATAAGAGCATCCTCCGACTGTAAATACAGTCTGTTTTCCTTCCATGAAGAGAATCGAACCAGGGAACCCTTTGCTCAGTTTGCGGACGTGTTAGCTGACCGCGCTTGAATTAGAATTCATTGCGACGTAGCTACTTGTCAACCATGTTGTTCACGTCGCTTGTATTAGTTAGCATAAATAAAGTGTTTAAAGGGATGGGAGCAAAGTGAACCTTATCGTACAGCATGATATATCATTGATGTTAATATACAGTATTGTAATAGTTGTTGTAGCCGTTTGTTTGTAAACAATTGCTACCAGATACGTGAGCTACGATTGAATTTCTGGGTAGAGAAGGTAATAAATAGGCCAGGGCCTTCACTCATACCTTTGACATAAAAGGTTTGTTTGCTGTCCTTAAAAAAACCGATCTCATGAACGATAAACCGGGAAAATTAGGTGAATGATTTCGCACGAACCCAAAATAGCAATGGAATATGGTTTTAAACTCTCTTCATTTGAAAATGGTTGGATTGAAATTAATTTAATATGAGCTTTTTCATTTCGAAATAAATATTTTTCTATTTTATGATGTTTTTCATTTTGAGCTAAATATATTTCAATCTAATTATTTTTTCTCATAAATAAAGAGGAAGTCGTGTAAATTTTCTTTGATGTTGGTTTTATGTGCCATCCGACCCAGAAAAGTGGATATTACAATTCTGTCAGTCTGTTCCTGGGCACAGATATGAAAAGGTTAAATGGATTTTGTTCAAACTTTTTATTTTAATGTTATAGGATATTCTCTTATTTTGGAACCCTCAAATTAAAGGTATATATATAAAACTAACGAGTCATGTGTGCTAGTTACAAATTTTTTCCAAAAATGATAACCATTTTGTTTAAAATAAATATCTAGCGAGTAACTGACCTGACAAACACTATATAGGTACTTTTTTTTTGTACAAATTAATATAATAGTAGTTGACTGAATATATTTCGAATATTTTTTTTAAAGTTTTTTGAAAATAACTATTTTGTTTTTTTAAAAAAAAGGTATTTGAAGAATATTTTGCATGATAAATAATTAATCATGTTTATTCTTCTAAACTAAATTATTTCAAGAGTAATTTAATAGATTTTAAAAAGCTTGAAATTGTTAGAAATTGGTCTTTTAGAATTTAGTTTAAAATAAATAATCGGGGGATTATTTATTTTTATAATAAATAATAAAAAAATACTTTTACAAATATAAATAATTTAAGGTTAACTCACTAATGAATTTGGAAATGTTTTAAAATTGGTTTGAACAATTTTGTTTAAAATGTTTTGCGAAGAATGTGATTAACAATACGATGGGTTTGTTTTACTGAGCTTAGAGATAGTTTACTGAAAACCTATTTTTGAAAATGTTGTATCATGCTATAACACAATATATGAGAAAGTTTTTAAGAGTATGTAGTATCATATATTTGAAGTAAAATACATAAAACTGGACCACAATGCGACGTTTGGTTCGATGTGTATTGCTTACCTAAGTTTGGGTTGATAAGGGCTCTTAAATAAACACGTAAAAGCCGTATGATTTGTCATGCCACAGGCCAATAAAATAATGATGCTTGCAGCCTAAAGAGTAAATTGTAAATTGAAGAAGTGTATGATTTTGACGCCTTACTGCCTGTCATAATTATATTATATTTGATTACTTTTCATCCAAAAATTTTTTGAAAAAAATACACCTCCACCTTAAATATGTCATAGATAATAATGTATTTATTAAAATTTCGTGGAGTGGGGGCCAAATTTCAAAACAATTCCACTTTAGGATACATGTTTGATGGGGAGAAAGTTTTTATTATTGAATAGGGATTTTGCCTCTTCGTTTGGAATAGAATTATGGGAATTAATATCCAAAATTGACACTATCAATAATAAGAATGGTTGTGAAATTGTGGCCATAATTAATGTTCTAACTATCAACAACTTCTTTTCCTATTAATTTTTGCCTACTGACATATTTTAACTTGAGTCTTGTCTTTGAGCTATATGCATATTTATATAATCAATTACACTAGTTAAATAGAGATTAGAGAAGCTATAATATAGTAATTAAATCTTGCCATATTTGCGTGGAGGCGTAAGAAACCATTTAGATAAAACCACCCTCATTACACCAATCCGCAATTCGAGCCTGGCCCTTCGCGTAGCTGGTAAAACAAGAATGAGCTTGACATTTAAACCACGTGACCACCGCATATTAAGTAAGAAGTAATGTCAGCTGTGTTGATGGTTGTGATCGTCAAAAAAAAATTTAACTCGAGATTTTGATGAATCTTGACGTTTCATGACTCCCTGAATCCGAAAAAGTTATTTTTGAATTTCCATCTGTCTGTACCTCCGACTAGAGCCTAAACTATTTTACCAATCTGGCTAAAACTTGGTATGGAGGGTTTTATAGGGTTGCCCCAAGGGGTTTTTGGAATTTGATATCTACTCCTAAAGTTAAGGGTAGTTTACTGAAGGGCAAAAAGAGAAAAAGTCGATTTTCTCAAAATCGGCTCTAACGATTTACATTTTTTATTGTTCAAAATTTATAAATGAGGAATTTAATATCAATGCGCTGACCTGAAGATGTGAAACACCTAATAAACGTCGATTGGAAGTCGAAATTTTAATAAGAAGTGTTGACCCTTGTGGACCCAGTATTAATCTTTTTTATGGGTCCAAACATACAAATGAGGACATTAATTCTTTGAAAATAAAAGTATAAAATTTAAAACCGGGACTCAAAAAATGTCTTGCATTTGTATAGTGCAATCTATGCTTGGGTTTTCTAGTGTATGCTATTTAGTTTCACATATATTAGAAGTTGAGTAAATATCTCCATTTTAAAACAGTAGATCGAGAGAATCCGTGTGAGGTTCCGTACCATTTTTTTATAAATTGTATGAACAGAGGTTTGAATTTTCGCCGATGGGAGGATTTTTCAAATGTGTTAGTACAGCTTTACGTGCTATGCATACCTTTTTATTACAATATTTATGTTAATGAGTAATGAGAGGTTAATGTTTATTTATGACAAGATGGGTTCAAGTCGGTGTGAACTCTATTTGAGGGTGGCTATAGAACATTGTTTGGTCAAAGTCTTTGTGTAAGTAGAATAAATTATCTCAAGGGTAAATAAGTTAAGGAATTAAAGGGAATCTATTAACGTTTATTCATTTGAAAATTAGGTATGACTTATTGAAAATAAACTTTTCCACAGGCAAAATATAATAATATCAACACAATAAAAAATTATGCAAATATATTCTACAAGTTCTCACTTATAAGAGTAATTAATATATTATAGTTAGTGAAAATTATTTCAAAAAATAGTCAACTACGCTTAATTTTAGGGCTAGATTTTTTTTAAGTGTCCCAAGGTGTGACACCATGGCATCTAAAAATCAATTTTGAAGAAAATCCATCCAACAATTTCGTGTATAGACAGACAGACACCAAAATACATAATAAAATTAAGACCCACGCTTACGGGTTTGTGGGCATTTCAAACGTCAAGAACCATAAATAAAGAGGTCAAAATATTTCACAATTACAACACTTTATCTATGTCAGTACTCAACTTTTTCAGTTGACAATCCCCTTTAAAGATTATCAAATTATCATGCCCCCCTTTCCCTATATTTTGGGAAAGTTATAAAAGCTCTTTTAAAAAAATGCTTTCTCGTCTTCTTTTTATTTAATACTGGCAGCAAATTTGTAGTAAAAAAATTACTGAAAATTAGTATGATGGCTGGAATTGGTTTTTTTTCATCAGTTCTTGAATATTGGGTTTTATATTTGACAGAGCATGCCGCAAATCACTTTTCACTTTAAGTCGACAACGCTGTTTTATTTTTTATAAGATTCATAGTTTCGGTGGTTTTGCACATGACTGTAATGGTAGATTAGGCAAAAATCGAGAAGGGGGGTGAATCAGAGGCTTACAGGCTTGAAAATAAAAATGTACATACGCATGAGTGCCTTAGCTTTTGGTTGGTTGCCTAATTTTTTTTACAACTTTAGGCAGTGTTGAAAATACCGCAAGCTAAAAATCTACTTATTAATTTAGAAAAATGATAGAAATTTTAAAAAAATTCTTCAATCCTTAGCTGATTTTTAACTTCATTTCCAAACTAATCCACCTCACCCCCCTACCCCAGTGAGGGTTGTGGGGTGCGCCTTCCAGGTCGGGAACCACTGATCTACTTGATAAAATAAAAGCTATGTAAACTGTTGATATACTATTATACAAGTTGTTATATACATATATATTATTACTAACGGACCCAACAAAAATTGTCCTGCCCAAAAGTTGGCTTTTCGTTTGGGTGGCATAATTAATTTCGATAATAAAACAAATACTATGTGATCATCACAATTATAACCACGCCACCTATGGTACACAAACATAACTATGAATTATTCTCAGAAGTTCAATTATTCATGAACTTTTAAGAAGGTTTTAACGGTCAATTATTAATATTATATTCATTATTATAAATATTGGGGGTGGTGGTGGTGGTGGAGGGTGAAATTTTGAGGTTACATGTTCTGATATGCAAAAAATCTAAAAAAAAATCCCCTCTAAAAAATTCCCTAAAAAATAAAAAAAATCCTAGNTAAAAAAATTCCTAGAACCCGATTGCAGCACCACCTACCGGGTTCAATTGTGAATCTAAACCATCCACGGATCCACTCAATCATACACAAAAAATTTCATCAAAATCTGTTCAGCCGTTTAGGAGTAGTTCAGTGACATACACACGTACAGAAGAATTATATATATTAAGAAGATTAGAACCGCGTCTTACTACCCGTTTGGCTTATACGCAAATATACATATAGAGTAAGGGCTATATTTATTTATTAATAGATATGACATAAATCCTGAACCTCTAACATGATTTAATCCCGACACCTATTAAAGTTAAATGAAATTATGAAATTACTAATAACTCACTTTAAGTGTGATGAAAAAGAAAATAGAAATAGGACACGTGCTAAGGATCTATGAAGTAATAATTATAATGTAATTTATATCTCGTTTACCCTGAAAGGCAGCAGTCTTACATTGACAAATTACACTATGACCATACCCCGCAGGCTTACCATAGTGGAATAATGCAGGGTAAGTCTGCTACCTTAAAGAGTAAATGAAAGGTACACTTGTATTAAGAACAAGCAATACCAGTAAACCCGTGCAAAACTTTTGAACTTTCAACCTTCCCCCACCCCAAAAAAAATTGGTTTTTAGTTTGGTTGTTGAAATTAAATTAAATACTCAGCGAAGTGTAAACAAAATAGCAAAGAGAGTTTATTAATGTGAATGTATTTACAATTTACAATACCTCTTGGTTTACAATATTTGATGTCAGAATGTAATCATTTTGAATTTAGATATTTCTTCTAACTTAAATTTTAAACAAACCATGTGTTTTAAAGTAAATTGAGTATGCTATGTCAGAAGTCGGTAAAAAATCCTTCCACTGGTACCTTATTCATCGCTGTAGGCTATGTATTAGTTGAGAAAAAGGGATGTTGACAACAGAAATAATAAATAGGATTGAAACCATCAAATATTCAACTTCACAAGATTCTACTAAATTTTTTTTAACTAATTTAATATTTTTTAATTTGAAAGTGAATTTATTTGGAGGTATTTAACCTACAAATTACAAACACACAGTTTAAATCAGCCTATGATTTTTTAAATTACCACATAATGGTGCACACTAAGTCCTATTATTATTATCATTATTATTATTATTATTATTATTAGCACCGGGTCTTACTACCCGTTCGGGTTATACGCACTTACGCTAATGTGCAATGGTAGGGTGATTGTGAGATGAAATGGAGGACCTACAGTTTAACGTGGAATCCGAACCACGGTGGAGGCCTGGCATTCCTCACATTCACAAGTTGTGATTAATACACATCTTGTCAGAGGTGAAGGAAGGGTTTGGCAATCAGATAAATCTGTGCCGGGACCGAGGATTGAACCCCGGACCCCTAGCACAGAAGTCTGACACCTTACCCCTAGACCACCAGGTCACCTTCACTAAGTCCTAGCTTCTAGATATTTACTAATTATGAATATGAGGACGAATCCGTAAAGGAATTGTTAATAACTTAGTCAACATCACCCAGAAACAAACCAAGTTTCTCTGAATAAAATGTTGGCAAGGTTAGCCACTTAACAAATTGGGTGGACGTTTCTAAAGTAAAACCAGATAAAAACTAAGAATGAATCTAATTTTTAAAATCTAATAAGATTAAATATATTTTACAGCAGTCAGGGCTGCCCGGATTTAATTACATTAATGGAGTAGGGACAGTGACATGACGTCGAGTGTTACCGGGGTAAGTAGAACTAGGATAAGATAAAGACTTGAAAATAAATTTATAATTTATTGGATCATAAAAGATATTATAAACTTAAAGAATATTCAGATTACAGTGTAAGGAGTAACCAATGTGGTATATGATTGTAAATAGTAAGTTAACAAATTGTTTAAAATCCATGTAAATTAAAATATTAAGATACAGTTAAAATAACACTAACCACTTTAAAAATAATCATCCATACATGGTTAAACTACATTATTTTTGAAAATTAAAAAAATTAAAAATTGAAGCTTTATATTTGGAGGGTTTTAAACTAAAAAGATCTGGGTCATGTATCACAGATCAGTCAAAATGAAAAAAAAAATAAAAAATTAGAGTAAGATATTTTAGATAATACAAATTATTTATATTGAATCATATAAAAAAATATGGTCATAAAAAATAATCAAGGAGAAATTTTGTGTTAAATCAATTTGAAATAGTTTTATTTATGAGAAACGATTGTAGAAAAAAAAAAAACTATATGAGTACACGCGTTTGAAGATAACACTTCAAATTAGCTGGGATTAAATAATACTTTAGTTGACATAAAAAAAATTAAAATGTCTTACTGTTATTTTCAATCATATATACTAATCATTTGTTAATGCTAATTTATCTTTGAATTTTAAATTTAAATATCTTCTATAATTTTTCCTTGGATTTTCAGTTGATATTTTTCCTTAGTGGTCAAGATAAACAGAAAACAACTAAACACTATGTGGAAATTACATTATTTTCATAGATAATTATCGTTGTTCACGTAGTTTAAGGTGTCTTTCTAGCAGTAGATGTCAAATTATTTTTATTGTTTTACCTACACTATGTACTCAATCGAATGCTTAAAATATTAAATTAAAGTCACTTCAGATAAGCTATTAAAATAAAAACCTTTTGAACAGGCACCAGATTGAAACGGATAACCATAACGGGAAACATTGTAAACACGTTGTTCAACCTCATGTTCAAAGAATGCTACTGCCAAAATTCACTAAAAAATGTCCACGTGTTTGACAGCTATAGCAGTACAAATATACCGTTATAGAGAAAAATACCAAGTACATTAGCCCCATGACTTCTTTGGTGCTGACTGACAGCTCACAGCTGGTATATACCTAAATTTTGACTGTCATAAGTGACAGCTGCTAAACACATGTTTTTGCAGATCATATGGTTCAGCGTATCGATACATAATTTGGTCTGGTAACTTTTCAAAGCCGTCAGCTGTAAGCTGTGAGCTGTCAGTAGGCACCAAAGAAGTCATGGGGCTACTGTAGTCAAGTTAAAACAGATTATCGCTTAGCTTTGTCAATAAATAAAAGCTGTAGCCTCCTAATGTATAAACTTAAACATGGGATGAGCTTTTGTATTATTATTATTATTATTATTATTAGCACTGCGTCTTACTACCCGTTAGGGTTATACGCACTTACGCTAATGTGTAATGGTAGGGTGATTGTGAGATGAAATGGAGGACCTACAGTTTAACATGGGATCCGAACCACGGTGGAAACCTGGAATTCCACACATTCACAAGTTGTGATTAATACACGTCTTGTCAGAGGTGAAGGAAGGGTTTGGCAATCAGATAAATCTGTGCCGGGACCAAGGTCTGACCTTAACCCTAGACCGCCAGGTCACCTACCTTGTGTAGTTTAAGAGGCGCCAAATTGAAGACCAAAGGTTTGGGTCCCGTGTTCAGGTGTCATTTATGATACATTTTGTCTTTACTTCTACTTTACTCATCCCTTATCGTAATAGTGTAATTAAATGTGGATAATGAATTGAATTAGAGTGACAAATTATTATCCGGTTTTATTAAACATCGGGTGTATATGTAAAAGTAAGGATGTCATACGAGTCCTTGAAGCCCTCAATTCTTACTTATATCGAGATAATCGAGAATCGATCTTGACATCATGGTTTTTAATATCGATTCTTAGCTCTCAAATCCTTCTTTATCACCACGTATCTAACCCCGTTCAGGTTATGCGCATGAGAATTACTCTAATGGTGTAAATATGAGGAAGGCGAAATTTAAAGGAGGTGTACTCACATTTGTATGGAGGTAGAGTGGAAAACCATTTAGGGAAAACCACCCTATATATATATATATATACTCGACCGGGATTCAAGCCTCTATCTCCCCGTCATCATCAAAGTAATTCAGTCTATCGTGAGAGTAACGCCATAGACCATGCGTCCAGCAAACCAGGTTTAAAATCCCTTTTAATGGCACCCAAGCGAAACTACAATATAAGAATTGGGTAATTTTTCATTTGAATAAATAAAATAATGGTTTTTGCCATTTCCCTTTAGTAGCAATTTAGTTTAAATGTACTCAATATAACCTTTGTGTCCTTGTGATCTAGCGATCCCCGTATTGAAGGCCTCAAACTCTCCCAATGAATGTAGCCTGGAGGCTGTCGGTCGGGGATATCATGTATACCTTGTCTGAGCCCTAGGGCACTAGCAAGTTGGAAACCCCTGTTCTAAACGATAGTTCCAGTAGACTGAATGAATGTAATTGCACTTGTATGCAGCTTGGTATCGCTCTGCTCGCGTCCAACCGGATCGTCACGTGGTGGGTGTGACGTAGGGGGAGCGGGGAAATAGGAGAGACACGAAAAGAGGGGAAGAGCTGGAAAGTGATCCTAGGTCACTGGAAATTGCCTATGCCCTCTGCAAAGAGGTAGGGAGGGGTCAGTGTGGCCTTGAGGTAAAGTGTTGGCCTCAGGACCCGATGTTCGTGGTCTCAAACTCGCCCGAGGTCAACGGATTTTTTTTTTTTAGTGATGAAAATCCGTATAATTTACTTCGGTCCCATGTCGATTGTGGTATGTAAAATATCCTTGGAAGGTATGTGAAAATATCTTTCCTGGCAATATTTGTAAGCTCTTTCTCACTCGCTCGTAGAAATCCGGTGCGGAAAATAAAGAGGAAGTACCTCATTTCAAGGAATTTCCTAGAAAATGTGCTTTCTTATGACTGAACAGAATTCTTCAGAATCTCACAAAAATTACACAGTTTAGGTAATTTATATTTACTTTGACTATCAGTACTAGCCTAGGTATTATGGTGTCGAAACTAAACTTACAAATTTAAGGCTATTTAGTGTTCCTTTGTAAAAATCATAAATAAAAAATGAAATCAAAGAATAGCAAAAATATTAGAAACAGTTATATTTCTACACATTTTATGGCCAATTTTGAGAGAATTCGCATCTAAGCTAGAATATGCACAAAAATGTATATAATTATTGTTTTAAATTTCGAAACATTTTCTATACATTCTTTACAAGCTTACTGATTTATTGTTTGTATATTATATACCCAAAACTTTAAAAAATTGAAAATTATCTAAAAAAAACTATATTTGGTAAGAAGTTTGCAAAACTAAAATAATTCCCATGTAGGCATATTTTTTGCAATAAAAACTATATTTTAATTTTCTAGTCACAATAGCAAATACTTGGATATATGATTAATTATTATAATATTTTAATGAAATTTTGAAACCATAAAAATGTCTCCTTGCTTGAGAATACAGCTTACCAAGGGGTATGTATGGTAGACAGAGAGGTTTGTCTGTTCAACTGGCCCAACTGTCTAAAAACACTCATGTATTCTAGACAAATCTAGGGCTTTGGATCCTAGCTTTAAGCCTCTTTCTTGTTTCTTGAGTTTTTTTTTGTTTTTACTATCTCTTAAAACCTCGGAAAGAAAATTGAACTTGAGATTTTTTTTATCATTAATGTCGATGTTTCATGACCCCCTGAAAACCAAAAAATTGTTTTCGCAATGCCGTCTGTCTGTCTGTACCTCGGGCTAGAGCCGAAACTATTTTACCGATTGGGCTAAAACATGGTATCTGTGATTTTCATAAGGTCCCCCCCCGCCCGAGAGGTTTTCAGAATAAAATATCTTACTCTTAAATTTAAGAGTAGTTTACTGAGGTTAAAAAAGAGCACAAATAGATTTTCTCGAAAACCACTATCGATTTTGATTACATTTTATATCTCGACACTGTTTATCACTATAAACGAGATTTAAATTCTCATTTTATCGTGATAATGACTTTGAGGGTATTTTACGTAGGGGAGATTTTTCAATTCTGACAATTTTTCCGCAATTATTTGAGATACGAAATAATTTATCATTGTAAAGTTGTATTAGTCTTAAAGATTAAAATCTTTTATTTGACATATATTTTATAAAACAAACAGTTTGAGCTATAAGAAAAAATATGTAATTTTTAATTCAGGTGTTTGAAAATGAATTTGATCTTATGCTCTTTGGTGGACAAAGATGTTTCTCTTTTCTAGATTTTTCTGTAACAGTGCTCCTAGTTCCTAATGCCATAGAGTAAGTAACAGTGTATATTATTTCATTAGATGATATTTAGGGTAGTATTTCTATAACAATGTAGAGAGTTATTATTTCACTTCACAAATCCTCTGAGTTTTTAGTAAATGTATATTTTAAGATAAGAATGGTTGCGGTGCGTACCATTTATTTTCTAAACGCCGGGTATGAAAGATCATCTACTTCAAGTTAGCCTCTGAAGTCTAACGAGCCGGTTAATCGGCCTTGAGATGGGTTCACACTTTCTCGAATATCTGGTTTTAGTTGTGTTAGTAACTCGGCATGACGCAAAGTCTTGCTCCCGTGTCCGACCACAAATATAAAGGACCTTGGTTCTTTTCAAGGAGATGTTGACGGGGGTACAATAATTTTTTTTTAAAAAGAAGATCCTTATAGGATAGAAAAATTACTATATTTACTCTCACATATTCATACGTCAACTTAAGTGATCTATTCTGATAGGTATTATCAATATTTATAATATTTGCAAAAAAAATCAATTTATTTTTAGTTTCTTCCTATTAAATTACTATTTTATTTACTACGTGATTATATGGTTTCGTTCTGGGTCTGATTAGTAAATACTAGAATTTAGTCTGTAGGTTCTATTCGCCATAGGAGTGGTGGTAGCTAACAGCTGGCAGATAATGTAAAAACTGTTAAAAATAATTTAAAAAATTGTTTGTTGTGAAAGTTTTGACTTCCAAAATAGTGACAAGAAATAGACATTCATGGTCTTTTAGATTATATAGTTTGGCAAATTAATACATGAAAGTAGATTTGATTGCTTTATAAAAATAAATCTCTTTAAATTTATGATCAACATTACTTTTTTAAATTGAGGGATAAAAATAAATTCTTTTTAAATCTTTGATCAACATTATTTTTTAAAAGAGTACAGTTATTATAATGTTAGCTATTGAACTCATAAAAACAATTTTACCTACTAATTTTTTAACGATAACTTATCTTCTTAAAAAACCAATGGTGTACCTCGACAATTTTAGCGCTTTTTTAGTGTGCCATGAGTGGAAAAAGGTACAAAAAATTGCTGCCTTAGACCATGCATCCACCGAAGCGAGTTATATTTAATTCAATTGTAAGGTTATCCATATACAGCTGATTTCCGTGACTAAAGTTAATTTCCAACTTCATATATATCCATTGTGTTTGTTTACCCTTTGAAATGCTCGTTGAGGGTCCAAATCCGCGCATCGTAGATATTTCATCATGAAGAGATCATCAGTTCTCACGTGGAGTTTGGGTTCAGCTGAGGAGAAAAAAAAATATCAAAATAACGTTACAGTATTCCCTTGAATACCAATATCATTCTATGGTAACACTATTAGAATTTTTTTTAAATATATTTATGTTCTCACACTAATTGTTACACCCTTTAAGCCATCGGGCTCTCGAAAGACTAAATCACCGTTGAAGAAAAGGTCAAATTTGGAACCTTGGATGGGTGGAAGGAGGGTGATTTTCCACGTGTGATTTATTACTGTGATTTTTTAGTCCTCTCTTCAACCAAGTGCTGATACACTTATTCACCCTTATACCTTAGATTAGAGGTGGCCAACTAGCGACCCGTGAGGTAATTTTATGATGCTCGTGATAAAGCTAACAACATTGAAATTAACTTACTTCAGGACTGGTTAATAATATCAATAAAATAATTGAAAACTGACTTCTGTGAACTTTTTATATTGCATGATAGCCCAAGCGTTCTCTTTAACTCAAATTACATTTAAATAACACTAATATTTTATTGAAAAGTTTACTCAAAATAGTATTTTGTAATTCTTATGTGCGTAATCTTGCATTTGGAATTGTTTTTGTTCTATCAATAAAATGCTTTTACAATTATAATTTGAATTAAATATAGCTAGTATCTTTAAATCGCCCGTGTTTATTATTATAAAGCATGTTCCTAGATAATGACTAGATAAAACTTTGTGCGGCCCGTGATGCCAACACACATATTATATTGGTCCTCGTATGTGCAGAAGTTGGCCAACCCTGGCATTGATTAAGCTGCCTATAACTTTAGTGTTTAACCTACCAATGAAAACAATAAATGTAATGGAGCCTCTTACAGTGGTCAAAATTTGTCTTCTCCATCAAAAGTGTGATAGACAATTAGTCACTCTCCCCAACTCTTCAACTTTTATAATACTCATTAATAGATTTAGTAGCTTTTATAACTTTCAGAGAAGGGTCTCTAAATACTCAAAAGTAAACACTCGGAGTTTAAAGTCTAGCCAGAAATGCTTGACACATTTGTTGGCGTTCTGAATCATTATATAAACTATGAATGAGCAAATGTAAAGCCATAGCTTAGTGGCTCGGAGATTCATCGATCAAACGTTTGTAGTGAATTGTTATATTCCAGATAGTACCGACGATGACGATACTAAGATTTTGCATAGTTAATTAGTTTTGTTATCCAATTTATTCATGCACCACGTTCAAATAAAGTTTTATAGTTTCTAAGGAAGGAGAATCTGATGAATTTTTTTTTTTAAACGAAGTAAACCAGCATTAGAGTAGAAACCATTACAATGATCTTTTTTTATATAACAGAGTAGAAATCTAGATGAATAGGACCATCATTTGATTGCTATATTTAAAAAAGTGGAATTGTATGTCAGTATATAGAGAAGTAATTTTTTTTTATCAAAATACTTGTAAAACTTATATTTTATTTATAAACGATGCTTAGATGTGAACACATTTTTCGTGCTTTCATTTTATTATTCATCAGGGCCATCTACATATTTACAGCAATTAATGTGAGGCATGAAAAATTAGAATATACAAAAACAGTGACAGCATTTTCATAGAAGGATAGCAAAACCCCACATAGGAAAAAATACTCTCATTACGCCTGCTTGTAATTTGAAGCTCTCAATCTCTCAGTCACTATAATATGATGTGTATGTTTATTAAAATAGTATTTGATAATTACTAACCTTAATAATAAGTGGTCATTGACAAAGAGGGCCGGTGGTTGATTGGGCACCTTATATGCGAGAGATTGCGGAATGGGGCAAATCAGAGTATGATATTAATTGGAAATGAAGGTATAATAAATCACCAACATTATAGTTCAGAACAGGCCATCCAGATAAAGGTTGGGTACTCCGTAAAATTTGTCAGACGTAACATTAATTTTTAGTGAGATGGAAAGCAGGGCTAAGATAGGTTAGGTTGGTTTCAATACACTTTGGGAGGGAATCATAGTTCAATGTAGCAGTGCCTCATCCACCTTTGGAGGGAAATCATGGGTCAAGATAGTAGTGCCCATCCACCTTGGGAGGGAAATCATGGTTCAATGTGGCAGTGCCCATCGACCTTGGGAGGGAAAACGTGGTGCAAGGTAGCAGTGCCCATCCACCTTGGGAGGGAAATCATGGTTAAAGGTAGCAGTGCCCATCCACCTTGGTAGGGAAATCATGGTTAAAGGTAGCAGTGCCCATCCACCTTGGTAGGGAAATCATGGTTAAAGGTAGCAGTGCCCCTCCACCTTGGGAGGGAAATCATGGTTAAAGGTAGCAGTGCCCCTCCACCTTGGGAGGGAAATCATGGTTAAAGGTAGCAGTGCCCCTCCACCTTGGGAGGGAAATCATGGTTAAAGGTAGCAGTGCCCCTCCACCTTGGGAGGGAAATCATGGTTAAAGGTAGCAGTGCCCCTCCACCTTGGGAGGGAAATCATGGTTAAAGGTAGCAGTGCCCATCCACCTTGGGAGGGAAATCATGGTTAAAGGTAGCAGTGCCCATCCACCTTGGGAGGGAAATCATGGTTTAATGTAGCAGTGTACACTCCACCTTTGGTGGGAAATCATGGTTTAATGTAACAGTGTATACTCCACCTTTGGAGGGAAATCATGGTTCAATGTGGCAGTGCCCAATCCACCAAGCCATGCTGGTCAACATAGTAGGATGTTATCCTTCAGGCCAGGTCAATGGTTTTAGCTAGCTTTTGATCTAATATAAAACATTATTATTTGAAACAAGTCCTTATTAGATGTATATGTAATAAGTATTTTCATTCAAATATAAATTTTGTATTCTCTTTCATATTTTCTCTACCTTTCTTAAGCTCAAGTTTCACATATTTTCTAAAACAATCCTAACGATTGCTAATCATCAACACTATTATACGTTATTTGTTCGGTATCAAAAGTCTTAGGTATTATTTGTGGCACTATTTAAATGTGTTAGAAAACAAACCTAATGTTAGCAAAATGCTATATCGAGACATTGTATTTTGTTAACATTAAAAACAAAATTTCTCACTTTGTTTACATTTTTAGTTGCTTATTTTGTCAAGTATTTAGATTCTTGACTTACTTAGTTATGATTAAATTCCCTGACATTTCCCAGTTTCCCCTGATATTAAAAAATTCCTCGACTTTTCCATGTTTTCACTGTCTGTAACCAACACGACTGTATCGAATTTGTAACCTGACAAATAAAATATAGCGTATGTAACTATTCAAGATTAAATACCATTCTTAAATCAAAATATCTCACTCACCAATTTCAGTGGCCACGTGGTATAAGCTGCTACTCTTGCAGTAGACTAGATTGCAGATGACTAGATTGCAGATGACTAGATTGCAGATGACTAGATTGCAGATGACTAGATTGCAGATGACTAGATTGCAAGATGACGGAGATAGAGGCTCGAATCTCGGTTGGGTGTACTTAGTAGTTTCTTTTCAAATTGATTTCTACTCTCCTCCTATGCAAATGCGGGTACACTTCCTTTAAATATAACCTTACTAATCCCTAAAACCATTAGTGTAATTAGTACAGAACGGGTAGTAAGACGCGGTGCTAAAATCTTACTCTCAAAAATAATTAGCTTTAATAAAAACATTACGACTAGGGATAAGGGTTTTAATTAATGTATTTACTGATATGAATTGATGATCGTATGATTCAACGTGGCTCTCTCGTGTTAAACTTAACTGCCGGGAAACAGAGATCGGGGTTCAAACCCCAGCCAAATGTGCTAAGAGAGTTTTTTTTTTCGAAATGATTCCCTACTTTTCTAACATGGAAATATGTGTAAACTTACTATGAATTCAACATCCATAATACCTAAGACACTAGCGCTAATCGTTAATATGCGTATAAACGTCTAGTAGTGAAACGCGGTGACAAAAAATAGCTAGTTTTTAAAAACACTACTAATGCGACAATGGAAAAGTTTTTTATTTTTATTAATGCATCTATCTAATAAGATATTATACTTTGAATATTTGAAATAAGTGTTGACGAATGAAGGCGTATTCAACCTTAAAATGTTGAAATCCACTGGACTGGATGATTCATCTAAACATTTCCTCATAATAAAATTTGTGTCTTTAATAAATATTATTTTAAATCATAGAATCTTAGTGAATTGTCTTGATGAAATTATCCGTTTGGCGAAATAATTTGTCCACTAGATCCAATATAAGATTTCAACTAAGAATGATTGAATTTAATTTATTGTGATAGACAAAATGAAATATTAAAATTTGTAGGATACAAACACTTGTTTTATTTAATAAACTAGTTAAATTCAAACTGGCTAAAGAACTGTCAAACTGTAGTATCATATTTTTTTATGAAAATTGTTTTAAATAAAATCTACGTTTAATTCCCGAAAGGGTTACAGTAAAAAAAAAAGTATTAGATGTACAATATACTCGATTATCCGGGATATAGGAAAAGGGGATGTTTTAAGGATATTCTAAAACCACGAGAAATCCGATTTAATATCAACTGTATCTCCCACTCTAACATTTCTTTAATTAAAAAAAAAATTACTTGAAAAAATTGTTCATGGCGTTTGTCTGCTCACAAGGTCAAACGGTGAGGATTCGGATACATACCATTTTGATGGTGTTTTGTTAAAAATATATTTGGAGTACTTTCTAAGTGTAAGCTATGTTATCCAATTATTCCTAAACTACGGTCCAATTTAGTAAGGAACTTATCTGACCGTTCCTCTAAATGCCACTAAACAGTTTTCACATGTTTAAAAGTCAAGTAATGTTATCTGAAATGTCACTTTTCTTAGATAACAACAACACTTATAAAATAATACTAGTGATAAAGTAAACCATTATAAAACGTAGTTACTGCAAAAATAATATATATTGTTGTTTTCTATAGTTAGTTACTGCTTGTCCGAAAATTAGAAAATATTTTAAGCTAATGTTTCAAGTCATAGAACGTTTGGAAAAATTGCGCAGAAAAGTGAACCGTTGGAGCTAATCTAAATAGGATGTTTGGCACAACCATGTTAAGTAAATGGGACGTTGTTTAGACAAGACAGTATAGGAGCTTTGGAACAAAGAGAAGCCACATTTCCTAACTTAACATAACTCATAATAAAATATGTAAACACAACAATTATGCCCTATACATCGAAAAACACTTCACCGGCCATAAAGACGCGAGCCCGAAGAAAACACAAACCTACAAGGTAGGATTAACAGATTTTTTTTCCTCAACCGTTCCAAACGTCCTATGACCAGTTTGGTCCAAAGAACACATATATTTCAGGTAGTATAATCCCAAATTGCGCCAAACGTATTGCACCCGTGGCCTGGGGCTGCTATAAGTTGTCTACTGAAGTTATCGATTGGTTCCGAGATCGTAGCTTAATTACCCCTAATAAAAGGTAGAAACGAAAACACACAAGCTTATTTTGCTGTTCTCTACTATACATAGAGCTGAATAATCACACATACTCAATAAACATTAGAACAAGTATACAAATGAACCAAGCGTTTTTTTTAAATAGTACGTTCAATCAAAGGGTTATCAACGACAATCGTTATGGGAGGGATGGCTAAGAATAAATGCACCTACATTAGTGAGGATATAAGATGGAAATTTCAGCTAGTCTACGGCGACCAATATCAAGGAGCGTCTAACGATTTGTGGGTTTCTGTTCCGGGTTATGGGAAGAACCCATACACATATATATTATCTGCAAAGGCGCAGAAAAGCTCATTTTTCGGGGGAGAGGGGGCAGGGGGTGGTTCGCTAGAAAATTATACTATAACTTTAGCCAAGAAAAGTTTTAATTTTGTTAGCACCACGTCTAACTATCTTTTCAGATTATACGTAGAATAAGAATTTTAACATGTATATATGGATTCCACTGGGTGGGGGTGGGGGGCCATCAAATTCCAGGGTTCCTGGCCACCCTCCCTCTACGAACCTCCTTCCCCCTTTCTTCGCCCTTGACTACCAGGAATCGAACCGTAGATCCCCCAAAATGGTAGTTTCTACCGAAGGACGCGGTGTAAAGAGCGCCGTATCTTAATATCCGTTCAGGCTATACGCAATTTACTAGTTACGCTAATGTGATAAGGATGAGGGAGGTTAAATTTAGAGGAAGTGTACCTTTAGTTGCATGAAGGAAGAGTGGGAATTTTCCTCACCGAGAAGATTTGAGCCCCGATCTTACTGTCATCGGTACTCCATTCTATTGCGAGAGTGACTCCTCAGACAATTTGAAAACTGAAGTGGGTACAATTTTTTTAATTTATTGAAGTATGACTAGTAAAATAAAATAAAACATTAGGTAGCTCACTTCCTGACAACACAAAGTAGTCTTCATGGTAAAAAAAAACAAGTACCTGCGACGAGTTCCCGCAGAGTGGAGATACCTTCTTTCACTATCACCGGGTCCTCCTCCAGTGGTTGAACTCGTGACGTCACTTGAGGTGCCATGTTGAAAGGAGCAGCGCTAGTACAAGACTGACACGACGACATGGCTCTCTCATTTGTTATTGTCTTTCTCTCTCTCTCTCACTCACTCGCTCACTCACTCACTCTCGTATGTTCTGGCCATGCGATACGCTCCGTTATACACATCGACCTGCGCCACAAGCAGGCGTGTGTGTTTAGTATGTGTGTGTCAGGGCACACTCAGCTCGCACACTTTCAGGATCCATTGTACTATTCCACAAAATACAGTCAGTATCACGCAAAAAGAGAAACTTTTAATATAGTGGTTCTGAACTTTAAGCCCGGTACACACGATACAACTTATTATAAACAATTTCATGGAATAGAACACGTACTAAATCGGTCATTTTTTCCTATTCAACTTTTGGATTGTTAAAAATAAACAAGCCTATCTGCCAGACGTGAACTAATTGAATATATGAAAACGTATCTATCAGGCATCTAATTATTAATAAAAACACTTACAATTCAATCTTATATTTGTATTATAATAAATATAAAAAATAAACTCAATAAATTTATTATTTATTTATTTACTCTCAGTTATTATTCCAACAAAAGCAAAGAAACTGTTGTATTGCTCTCAATATTGAAAGCAACCACATACGCTGTGTGAAATCTTGAGCTAAAACTTGTATACAATTGATTTGACCAAGTTATTGTACAATTTCTTGCACAATTTTTTGTGTAAGTAGCTTTGACCTGACATTCAGACAAGCAAATCTATCAAAGCTGGTTTGTTTAACACAATGAGGAATAGTGCTTTAGCAGTCCTTACTGCTGAATGGAGCCGATGATGAGGTAGAATATATTTTAAAACATGACAACTAATGTCTTCTTATCCTTCATTCAACAACCCGAAGGTTTAGTTTGATGCGCTACCCATCTAGACGGAGCTAGGCTTACACTTAAACCTTCGGCTGGATATTGCTGCCCGCACCATCTGGTAGAGAGCACATTTACTAGAAATGTTAAGAAAGTGTTGTGGTTTCCCATTGGCTTCCCCATTGAATTTCTATGAGTGAGAGTGAAAGGGCTTTCCAATTTTGCCGGTAAAGGTATTTTTACCTTCTTTCCCGGTTTCTTTTACATGCCACAATCGACATAGGACCATCGGCTTTACTTCCCCTCCGAAGGAAACTGTGCTACGGAATTTAATCGCTCAAGAAACATCCGTCAACCTGGGCTGGGTTCGAACCCATGAACATCGGATATTGAGGCGAGGATTTTACCCCAAGACCACTGAGGTCAACCATCTCCACCTTATTAGAGTAATAATTATCATATATGCGTACAATCTAAACATGTTGTAAGACGCGGTGATAAAAAAAAACAAGGGCCTATATTTTAAAACTGTAACTATTATAACAGTTCTAAAGAGACTTTTTTCAAATATTTATGATTGGGAAGAGGAAACTTAATGTTGTGTCTCTAAGAGCAGGCTTTCCCACACGATTGACGTGTTATGCTGGAACTCGTGTGTAAATAAATAAATACAATTATATGCGTGTCACATGCAACGTCAGTTTTATATGCTGAGTTTAGTTTGTCAAGGTCAATCTAAAACCTTTTTGTTAAAAACAATACTCATTTGTAATTCACTTTTACAATGGCAAGCTCATCTAGTTTGGTTTGCCAGTGATGGAAATTTCTGGGATTGAATCCTGGCTTGGTATATTGAAGGGGAGATTTTCATCTAAATAGTTCGTACCCCTCTGAAAATGAGAGTACATTTTTTTAAATACACCTTCCCCATCCCTAGAACATTAAGGTAATAAATAGAGATGAAATATTGAATTCCTGATCCCTGAATCCCTATGATCCTATAGTATTGGAGAAAGTCGAGATTCGTAAAAATCCTAAAAAAGTATATCGAATACAATTATTAAGAACTCCACTTCAATTAACAATTTAAAGCAATTGATAAAAGGAAGTATATAGGCTTGCGCGGTTAGAAGAATAAACTCACAAAAAAGAACAAAATTGTATTAATATAATAATTAATTTGTATATAAAGTGTTATCTTCGTTGTTTATGACGTAATAGACATGAAAAACAAAATATTATTTATTAGTGGCACCAACTCTCAAACAAAAATTGTTTAAAGTTAATTTTAAATAATATTAGTCTAAATAAAATCCTACATTTTTAAAGATTCGAGGAATCGAATTTATATTCGATATTCCAAAGAAAAATTTAAAATTCGGATTCGAGATTGTATTACAATAAACACATTTATCTATCATTTAGTATAATTTAACGCCAGTTAAAAGTTAAATATTTGTAAGCAGCTTTGTTTAAATGATTTTTGCATGATCGTATATTCTTGGGTAAATATGATTGGGAATAATTATCCTTTCATTTTTCAGCATACGTATTATTCTAAATTAAAATAAAGTGGTACAGTTTTATTTTAATTCAAAAAAGTGTTTTGGTGCTGTATGCTGCAACCTATCGGTGTAAGGTTGAACAAGATGAACCTATCGTGAAAATTCAAGGCAGTGATGCCAAACGTTGCACTGTGACTAACAGATGTTCTTAGGAAAAATATCAACTCGACTGCGTTCATTTATGAAATCAGTTGTGTGAATACGACGTGTTTTGCAATGGAAGCTGTTTCTGTGAAAAGAGATCGAAGAAAATAAAATAAAAAACTACTTTATCTCTCAACCAGACTAAAGAAAAATAAATGTTCTGCTCTTGTGAATTGGATTTAAAAAAATGTTTTATGAATTTATTATCATTTATGCATAAAAAAATACAATTTTAATACTGTAATTTAGAACATTTTAGAAAACATTCTAATTTGATCTTTCGTAAGGAGCGAATACTATAATAAGGTTAAGACTTAGATATTATTGTAATTTAATAAATGCAAGTATAAATTAAATTGATAAGGTAACCTTTAAAATATTGTACATAAATACATTATAATTTGCCCTTATAAGAAGTTGGCATAATTTGGTAATATCTGTTTACATTGGTAGCGTTGTTGTGATATGAGTCAAACACATACAAAATAACACCACGACATAGCAACTATGAACTGACAAGCATTCACAATAGAATTCTGAGTGAAAACTTAATAATACAAATAGTTTAAAACGTTAAAATAAAAGACAATTTAAAATACCAAGTTAAGATATATTACACCATATATGAAGAGTTGGTTAGTTTAATTTAATACATTTTTAGTGACCAAGTAATTTGTATAAAAGTTGGTTTTGAGTTTTTTAATATTATCTAAGTCTTATCTGTGGTTTTTTTTATCCCTGTACTCCTTCCAATTTTCCGGTGTGAGCTGGAGTTTACCGGAACTTCATTAACCCGACATGTGTCGGTACTGTGAATGGCGTACCATAATCATGGAAATCGTTATGTGCAGAAACACGACGTGTTGTAACGACCTATAGATGTTGATGTCAACATTTATTACAAGACCCGCTTTGGTGACCGCATGATCTAGGGCACTACTCTTGCAATAAACTGGACTGCCGAGAACAGGGATCGGTGTTCGATCCCAGTTGGGTGCCATGAGGTTATTATTCCTAAAATGTTTTCCACTCACCATCCACGCAAATGTTAGTGTATTGCCTTTAAAAGCAACCTTACTCTTCTCTAACAAATCAGATTAATTAGTACATCAGCGTAAAACTTACACGGGTTCGGTTCACTTAGGAGTACCAATCAAACACTCTAGCTCTACATTTGGTAATCTTATCTGTAAACAGTCAAAAATTTGGTATTGATAATACATGGCTATCTAAATCATTATGGACTATTAGCAATTTTAACAAGAAATATACTTGTCACAATATTTTATTATTATTTTATTTTATTATTTAGCACCGCGTCTTACTGCCCGTTCAGGTTATACGCTTATGTACTAATTACGCTAATGGATTAGGAATTGGGAAGGTTGAATAGAGGAAGTGAACCTGCATTTGCGTGGAGGGAGAGTGGAAAACAATTTAGGAAAAACTACCACCAGTTCACCCGACCGAGATTCGAACCTTGATCTCTCCGTCTTCGTCAGTCGAGCTCAACACGACTAGCGCGTTAGCCAACTATGCCACCGAGGCGGCTTGTCATAATAGAAACTATTTTGCTAAAAATTGTAGAGCTGGAAAGGGGAGTGGAGGCACTAGTGAACATGCCTTGACAACCACTCTTTTAAAATCAATAAAATTAACACAGGGCCATATTTCATTTTTGACAGTTATTATTTAACAAAATAATTTCATCACAAATAGCATTTTTACTTTCTCGCACCACTCGCGTGCCATAGTCAAAGATTTGAAAATAACGTAAGCTTTAGAGAGGAAGGGAAGGGGGGAACACAAACGCTAAGATGAGGATGTTACTAAACACATACGAGAAAAAATCTCAGTTCATACGGCCGGGATTCAACCGAAATTTGTAGCACAGGTCCCTAGTAAAATTAAAATTAAAAACATAATATTAAGTGTGTTCATTGCAGAAATTTGATGAAGGACTTTGAATGTATAAAGTTGTAGAATGGATGTATTATTATATAATGTGTGTAGCTAAAATTATAAAATAGCTAATGATGTGTATATATTTCTTATGAACATCCCTGATACAAAAGTAATCGATAAGGGAGAAATAGATTATAAAATGATCATGCTTCAATGTAAAACTTGTGTGTAAGCCTATCAAATTTGGTCAAAATCGATGGATTGATATTTTCTATACAATTAGGTGAAAAAGCTCTTCTTGCAGTATAGTTCTATGGGTTTTATTGTAATTTCAAATACTTATTTTTAGAGTAAGTGTTGATAAAAATTTTTGTAGTAGAGGCAATAAGTGTAATATTTATTCAATAAAAACTATACATTTTTAAAAATAAAATGTTTCTTTTTGCAGAAAATTGTTCTATATGCTATCTTCAGATTTGAATATATATATTTTTATATGTAGATATATATAATATGTATTTTATAATATTTTATAATATTTTTATTTACATTATATTATATAAAATATATATAATATTATTTATTCTTGTCAAAATATTTTCTTTCAGTAGGATATAAAATTCCTGAGGTAAATGGTCAGATTCAAATTTTTGTCAAATAAACAGAGAATTTATGAATAGATTTTGTTTTTCAAAAATTGTGCTAGTGGTTTTAGGGATCAGGAAGTTTATATTCATAGAAAGTGTACCCGCATTTGCGTGGAGCGAGCGTGGAAAACAGTTTGGAAAAACTAACTTGAGTACACCCGACCGAGATTAGAACCTTGATCTCCCCATCATTGGATCATTGGCAGTATAGTCTATAGCAAGAGTAGCGCGTTAGACCATGAGGTTACCAAAGCGAGTGTTATTCATGTTAAAATATGTATAAACGTATAAAGCTATATTTGATTATCGAATATAATTAATAAAACATAGGTATAATAGAGTTTGAAATTCTTGATAGATACAAGTTCACTAGTGTAACTATTGGGTGGTGGCAAAATGCCGCAGGCCCACGCCCAAAATAGGGCCCATCACGCAGGTCCACCCACCCAAAATTAATTTGGTAATAATATGAAAGAGTTGTCTTTTAGGCCTATCATTGTTTCGTAAAGATCTCATTATTCAATCAAAAATTACTCGATAGTCATTTTATTGCGCATAATCTATGCTGCACAAAAATATATGTACATATTTTTTTGTAAAATCAATAGAAACAGCTGAAAGGTCATTTTCAAAACTTTACTAAAAATTATTTAAGAAGCATATGAATCAAGAAAGGCTGCAGGGATTAGATATGTTGTCTGTTGAGCTACTGCCCGTAGCTTGTCCTTGGAGGAAATTGTAGACAATTTCACAGAGAATCAACGTTTGTTTAGCCTCTATAAGTGTCAATATTGATAATTATTTATATATTTGTTTATAATATTTATTAATATTATTTTATTAAATTCAGATTAAGTGTTTTTTACATTATATTGAAACTTCAGCAAAGATTTTATCAAATATTATGGCTGTATAGTAATGATGCACTTAGAGTGGTTTTCCCTCAATGGGTTTACACTCTTATCTCTCCATGCAAATGTGGGTACATTCCCCTAAATTCAACCTACCTGATCTATATTATTACGTATTATAAAATAATTCCAATAATAAATGTCTAAATATTTTTTTTTATAATCTACAATTATATATAAGATTTGGGGACGGTGGTGTATTTTTTCCTTGGGGGCACCCACCGTGGGTCCATTAATGCATATGTCTTTGTACATGTTACAAGCTAATGTAGGTCAAGCTAGTTTTACAGTAGGAGATTTTAGTGCATCTTTAAGTTTATTTAAAATAATAATTATTATTAGTATCTGGGTGATAAAATATAAGAAACTAAAGTAAAAATAAAGTAAAAAACACAATTTCCTATTTATGTTTTATACAGATGTGTGTGTCCCCCCTCCCTTCCTTTTAATGGTTCTAACACTTTTCAAGGGGGGTACATATCTGACCCCCAATTTTCTGCGTCCATGAAAAGAGGTTATTATTATGATTTTGATATTTTCCTTCAAAAGTGATTACATCAGTTGACGTATGAATCTTTTCAAGAAAATGAAATAACCATTGTGACTCTCAGGCACTGTCCTCACTCCTCATAACTTGGGTTAAGTCAAACGCTGAGGAAATGATCTACATTCTACGGTGTGTCTGTCGATAGTTTTATAATTCAGTGGTATTCATTGAGGGTGGACTGAGAAGGGGGGAGGGTTGATAGGGTGGGGTATCATCACACACCAATTTCTTCCCCACCCCTTCCCCCATCAAAATGTGCCTTCCTACAGTTTGTTTAACTCCCCCCCTGATTTACTCGAGTTTGAAGCTGAAAGATGGTTTGAATCAAACTTCAAATAGGTTCTATAATAATCTATTATTATTTTTAAATGCTTAAGGGCCACCCCAAATAGCTTTTAGTGGCATTGCATTTTCAAACATTTTCTATTGTTTTGGAGTCAATCCCCTAAAAACTCCTCAAAAATATATTTCTTTACAACTACCTTGCCCGAAACTAATAAAGTTTTTGCCGACACTCTTGGTAGTCATCACACGACCAGTTTGAGTTGTACACATGCATTAATTACCCTAATGAACTAGGAATGAGGAAGGTGACATTTTAGATTTAATGTACCCACATTTGTGTGTAGTGAGAGTGGGGAACCATTTTAGGGAAAAATACCCTTATTGCACACTACTGGGATTTGAAATTTAATTTCCCCACCACCAGGAATCATGTCTAATAGTGTGTGCTACCCGCCGTGTTCAACTGACATGCTGAAGATCACGCTGGGGAGATCACGGTTCAATTCTGGTTGGGTGCACTCAGGTGGTTTTTCTTAATAATTTCCTGCTCTCACTCCACGAAAATATGAATGCACCTCCTCTTAATTTAACCTTCCTGATGCCTAACACATTAGAGTAATTAGTACATAAGTAGTGCAGCCTGAATGTGTATTAAGATGCAGTGCTATAAATAAATAATAATATCCTGTTTGGAACCATTAAAAAAAAAACCTCAGTATACTCCACTGGGATTTGAACCCCAATCTCGTCACCAGCGAACCAGTATAATACTAGAAAGTCGAATGAAAAATGTTTTCTTACACTAGGTAAGAAATATTAAGAAAACCATACTACTGATTATATGACTTCAACCTAAAAATAAAGCAGCAGATTTAGGCACGGTGTGGTCTTTGATAAAAGCCGCACTCTTGCCTTTCCCTTCCAAGAAACTTGACCCATGTAAATAACAGATTAGCTCGCTCCCCCTTCACTCTTTCAGTACAAACTTTACAGATATGACAACACCGCAACTCTAGCTCGGTGTTGGTTTAACAGTCCAAATAGTTCAATATTTGGGCGTTTCTTAGGAGTTGCGCTGATAGCGTTTCTCAAGTTTTACAAGGGAGTCCTTCCACTAGTTAAATCTAAGACCAAATCTATATCTATTACTAGGAAAACTAATCCTTTCTTTTTTACTTATAAATTGGGCAATGAAAACATAGTTCAGACCCTTTATATTAATGATATCGGTGTTTTCCTGGATAACAAACTTTATTTCCACTATCATGTTGACCATTTAATTTCCCAATCATTGAAATTACTTGGACTTATTAAATGTATTACTTCATCATTTAAGAAAGTTGACTGTTTTTTATGTCTGTACTACACCTTGGTTAGATCTAAGTTAGAATATGGTATTGTTGTTTGGAGTTCTATTGCCTTAAATGATTCTCTTATGTTGGAAAACGTTCACAGAAACTTTGTTGCTGCGTACTATGATACATTTTTTACTAGCCGGATTTATTATGATTATGACAGAATTCGAAACCTCTTAGGGCTCCAAACTCTCTTCTCGAGTAGACTTTGTTGTGATGCCCTTTTTGTTTTTAATATTTTCAATAGCAAAATTTCTTGCAAATTTGCCCTTGATCATGTAGGCGTCCATATCCCTTCTCGGGCTTCTCGTAAAAAAATAATTATTTTTTCTCAATAGCTCTAATAAAGTGAGCCCTATAGTTCTTTGTATCCATAGCACCAATTCTAGATTTGTAGAATTTGATTTATATCATAAAAGAAAAGCTAAACTTAGAGTGTTATTTATGGAACTCCCATAGCAATAATTTATCAGGTACACCCTGATTTTGGTTGGGAGAACAGTAAAGAAAATTCAAACATATTTATTTGCGGCCAATATTGATAACATTTTATTGTATTATTTGGTTTATTCTATAGGTATTGATAATATCTATCAAAAATTACAGCTGCAGATAACATTACTTGATATATGAATCTATTAAAATTGATTTAGTAACTTTAGTAACTAACTTCTACTGTTCTTCCTACCAAAATCATACTTTAGAGGTTTTGCCTATAATATTTATATTTACAATATTCTGATTTATTTTTTGCATATTGATACTGCTTTTAACTACTTTTTAGTTATTTGTTATTATTGATATTCTTTATTCTTATTATTAATTACTTTTTTTTTGTAACTAGTCATCATTATATATAATTATTTAGCTATTATTGTTTTTCTTATTTTCTCATGTAACTATTATATATTTGAAAGGTACTTAAGTACTTTTCAGTGCTGGCCTGTTATAGGTCTTACAACTGTTGTCCAGCGCTATAATAAAGGAAATTGAAATTGAAATTATTATTATTATGTGTTCTTTCACCACAGGTCCATTCCTTTTGTCAGTAAACTAAGACCGTCAATGCACTCTGTCCTCTGTTGCCATGTATACAAGTAAATATCTTTGAGCTTAGAAATCTATTTAGCTGAAGTTCCTGAGAATTTTTACTATATGAATAAACAGTTTTAATTATATTTTATTTAAGTAAGTTACATCACCAGAGAGATTTGTTATATGTCCTTTATAATTAAATAGCAAAAATTAAAATACTTCATTTTACAGTTTTATTGAAATCGTAAAATCTATAAAAGGGGAAAAAAAAAAAAAACTTTAGAGAGCAGTGAATACCGCATACCAGAAAAAACTTCAAGTACTACATTAACATGTGTGCCTTGGGCTTACCAGTCCTGCTATAGGGCTTACACAATCCATTCAGTAGATTATCTTAGATTGATACGATGCTCCCAAAATATATTGTGGTCAGTGCATTGATGGTACCTAATTGCTGGAGCCAGTTTCGAATAATGGAGGATTTAGTTTTATCCTTCTTTCTGTTTAGTGGGCTTTCATTATAGTAAAAAAAACATTAGCATAACAATAGTATGATTTCATATTTCATTTTTTTATAGGTATTTAACATGCACTTTGTGAACTCACTTATTTATATTGGCACACAACTCTTAAATTAACTTAAATCTAGAACAGACACAGCATCCAACCCCCATCCTTTAATTGATCACTATGAACAGGTAAATCCACATTTCACCAATGATACATTTTTCGATCATGCAAGGAAGTGAACCCGGGGCCCTTAGCTCAGTAGACAAAACACACTACTGACTGAGCTAAAGTGTCAGAGAGTAGTATAGCAAAGGCAGAGATGCAATGACATGACATTCCAAGGAACTAGCAGCATTGAAAAAGCATATGTGAGAACCTGGGGAGAATGGCAGGGCACAGGACCAATGGAATGGATTGATTAAACTGATTTGAAGTTTACTTATTAAATTAATGGAGGAGCTGTTAAGACCTAGTTTGGTTCTACATGGGTGCATTACTTTTAGATGATGCTAATGGGTCTAGTGGACGGTTGTCGAAAGTTTATTGGATGAGTTAAGGGATGTAGGAAAGGAGTCCAACTTGGGTAGAGGGTTGCATTACAGGTGTGATAGTGATAATGTTTGATTGATATTATCAGTCCAACTGACAGCCAAATAGGAAAAGGTGGGATTGGCAGGGATGTACTGCTCAGTGTTTCTACATTTTAAAAATAATTTTATTTGAGGTATTTCAAGTGCACTTTCATAACTGATTGATTATATTGGCAAATGGTTTATAAACTAGCAGGACCTTGATGGGAGAGGATGACCAAGGAAGACTAGGCAAACCCTTAGAATATATTACATACTATCTTTTTAGCCCTTTTTTCCACACTGCTTAGAAAGCATGGTAGAAATAAAAATGACAGTCCTCCTAAATTGTTTACAGTACAGCACTAATCAATGATAATGAGGTACTTCATTTGAGAGGGTTTGTGCTGATAAGGCCTTCAGATTGACCAGCAGCACTATATTATCTGATAACAATGCAAGAGAATCAACAACATAACTCTGGAATTTTTGGACATTGGTGGACATGTGTGTATGATGACTATGATGATTGAATAGATGTTTTAGTATAACTGCTAGTTCTTATGTCTACAATAATATATATTAAAAAAAAGATAGAATAAAAAATTTACAATCAAAGACATTTCTTATCAACACTTTAAAATTAATCTTTGAAATCATACAGAAATTAACACCACTTGTATTATTTTATAGAGAATTAACTCCAAATGGCCACCAATAATTTAAGAAGTTGATATTCATCCTCACAAATATAATAGCATTTTGGGGTTAAATTAAACCTCCACTATGCACGTGCATTAAGATAATATATATGTTAGTGAATTCAAAGGCTTTTTTTAGGTTTAGCCTTGAGATCTGGAATTCCCATATGTTTTTTACACTTTAGGGCTCATTTAACCATGGATAATTTTTTAATACACACTTATTTATTATTTAGTGTCATAAAATATAAATTAATGAAAAAGTTTAGCAAATGAAATGTATGACAAAACAAATTACCTTAAAATGCATTACACTACATGTTTATTTTCTTATTACATAAACACAATTTCTACATGTATTTGATTACACTTTAAAAATTCCTGAAACCCAACCACTTAAAAAGAATGACACTTAATTTGACACTTGTGATAACGAGTTTTGCAAATATTTTTCAATTCTTGAACGTAAAGTTGAAAAGGTCTTTGACAAATGGGATGACTATTTTTTTCTTTTGTAAGGTGTTTCATCCATCTCCCTAAAAAGAAACCAAGAGCAATCACCCATCATCGAAGGGTTCCAGTGTCCTTGGTAGCGATGCTCCATGGTCAGGATATCTTGGTGAAAGCGTTCAACCTGTTCGTCACTAGCAGCACCACAATTTTTTGGGAAAAAGTCAAGATGTGAGTGTAAAAAGTGAATTTTAGTGACATTCTACACCCCATGTTCTTGTAGTTGTCCAATAGACCACTCACAATGGAAACATATTTATCGTCTCTTCTGTTGCCCAAAAAGCTGTAAACAATGGCTTTGAAAGAAGACCAAGCAGCTAACTCTATATTTGTAAGCTTAGCATTAAAGGTGGGATCTTTCAGCAATGCCCTCATTTGTGGCCCAATAAATATACCTTCTTTTAGCTTTGCTTCACTCAACTTGGGAAACATTTTTTTCAAATGATTAAAGGCCTGACCATTCTTTATCAAGAGCTTTTACAAAGTTCTTCCTCATGCCTAACTTTATAAGAAGCGGAGGCAAAATAATTTTACTCGGCTAAACTAATGGAGTAAATTACACATTTTCCTTTCCAGCAATGTATAATTTCCTCATAGGCCATTCCTTGACTTTGTAGTGGTTCTTGGTGTCTCAGCTGTCCCACAAGCACAAAAAAAAAACAAAAAAAAACAGCATTTTGTGAATCCACCCTGTAAACCTGCAAGCAGTGCGACCACTTTTAAATCACAGCACATCTGCCACTCATAATCTTTATATTTGATTCCCTCCATCAGTAAAGCCATACTTTCATAAGTTTCCCTTATGTCCACCACATGTACCAAAGGCAGAGATGAAAGTTTGTTGCCATTATGCAATAGCATTGCTTTTAAGCTTGCTTTAGATGAATCAATAAATATTCTCCACTCATGTAGATTATGTTGAAAACCCAACTACATCATCAAACCATTCACGTCTGTGCACAAACTTATTGAATTCATTTCAAAATATCCAGACAAACAGCTATTTCTTGTTCTAAAACTTGAAATCTTTGTACCTTGCTCTAGAAGGTTCCAATGTTGCAGTCTAGAACCCAACAGTTCAGCTTGCTGCTTAGAAAGTTTCAAATCACAGACCAAATCGTTCAGTTCCTTCTGTTTTATGAGGTGAGGCGATCTGTCATTGAGTTTCAGGGATGTTCTCTTCCAAAGGCCATGCATCTTCTGATTCACTTTCCTCTGGTAGTTCTGATGCAGTGGTTTGCAAGTGACAAGCACAAACAGGTAAGCGTTCCCCATGAGGCACAGGCATATGAACTGAAGAAACATTAGGATATTTAATTGTATGTTTAGTTTTACTGCAATATTTGTTAGGCAAAAATAACAGTCCATATGATCTTTTGGCTCGCACCAAACCATTGGAACAGCTAACAGCATGGCTTAGCGGTTTCCTTTCACCCATTCTATAAGGGTAGTTGTGCAGGTTATGCAAGCATTATAAGGTGCAAAGGGTTTATCCTGATCTCCAAGAGCACAATCAAAGTACATTTTATAAGCCTTCTTAACTAAGTCAGTGATTGGCTTTCTTTAGGTTTTTCGAGTGAACCTCCCATATACATAGCAAAAGTTATCGAGGTGGTTTACACAACCACGAAGTTTAGTAGTTGCCATTACGTTAAGAACACTGTACTAACTATAATTTAAAAATATCAGAATGTCTCACTAGTTCACACAGGAAAAGCAAAAACACACAATAACACAAACTAAGGTATCAATAAAGAGAAATATACAAAGTGACTAACAACCATCCAAGTTTCAACACGCACTAAACAGCAGGGCTAATGTAGCTAGCTGAGTCACCTCTAACGGCCAATGGCAGTATCATTTCCCCTCAACTAAATTGCCTTGCCATCTAGTGACTATTTTTAGAACTTCTTCCATCATATATTGCATCCAAATACAAAGTGAAACTAGCATAGTCAGTGATAATTCATGAAAAAAAAAAACAAAAATCTAAAAAAAAAAATAACTAAAAAAATAGTAAATATCTCAAATATCTTAAAAACCTTAAGCGACAGCATTTTCGAAGGCAGATTCGGATTCTACAACCAAAAATACATATTAATTGATGTATCACACACCAGATGCAAAATGGCTGTGTAGCAGTGTAATTAAATAAAATCTACAAAAAATTGGTTATTTTATATATATAAGAAATAATTAATTTATGGGTAGAATGATTATTATCATCAAGGTAGTGTTAATTTCGAGATTTGATATAGTCGCATGCACTTTCAAAATCAGAACCATATTTATTTTTAGTAATTAACAGGGCAAGATTTAAATGGATCATTACATTAAAAAGCTATCTTGTTGATTTGTAAAATAGGAATACTGAAGTTTATTAAATGTATATAAATGGATTTATAAAATCAAAAGTTTCTTTGTTGATTTGTTAAAAAGAAAAACTAAAATTTTGAAACACTGGACTTCTTAAACCCATAAACGCACCCGCTGAATTAACTTAGACTCATATTTTTCTAGAGCGTTGTTCTCGTTCTTGAACGTCCGTTAACTCTTATGTTTTGTTAATAATATCTTGTGTGTGAAAGTTTAGTGAAACACCATGCAGGGCAACTCCAATGATATTAAAGCAAATGCATGTATTTTTTTTACTACTCACTCAATCTGTATGCATAAAAAACTGTTTTTAATAAAAAGTTAATGTGAATATAACATATTTTATATGTTGGCAATAAGCTACAAATATTAGTGTTGAAAAATATACTAATTAGTTTGATGTTAGCTAAATATACTCAATGTCAAGATAATAGTTTTAATCAAAATTAAATAGAAAAATATTCGAGCTTCAATTCGGCTTCAAAAATATTTCCCATATTTGACTCGAGTTTGCTTCGAACCAAAAAAGTGGACTTGACACACTCTTACATTGATAGTATTGAACTATGACATCAACACACTTTAAGCAACTTGCAAACACACAAATAAACAGACAAAGTGGTTCTTGGTTCAATTTATTTAGTAATATTGGTAGAGTAATGTAAAAATGGCTCAATAGAGTACATGGTTTAATCATTTCTAATTTTAAGTGCAAACTTAGACTTTGGAGTTGTCTCAGTTCTGCCACCACGTTACATATGAAACTCTCACCCTGCTGTATAGACAGGTCCCATTTTAATAAAGAGTTTTGATCTCTTGCACCTGCATATAATTCTGACGAATCATGTGAGGTCCCATGTGTGTAAGTTTAGATGGGAAGTGATTTGAAATCTAAGTACTTTTACGTGTAAGAATAGTTGAGATGATATATTTATTTACTTTTTGTGTTTTTAGATTTAAGAAAACAAAAGGTATAGATATTTTAACTTTTTTGTTTTTATATTTAAGAACACAGCAACAAATTGTATAAATATTTATGTTCAGCATTGAGATATAAATTAATATTAAAAAAATATTACTCAGGTTATGTTGATATTAAGAGTAATTTAAACTTGTGTGAATAAAATATGATTAGGCATGGTAAAATCCCAGTTTTTTTAAATAAGTATGCAATTAAAGATATACAATATTACATTTTAAAATGTTTATTTTAAAGATTATAGCCTAAAATAGCCTTTTAAAATAATTCAAATATAAGTTTATAATCCGTATAACATTCATATACAACCCATAAAGATTAATTAAATGTTTAGTACATTTCTTACAGATGAAGGCTTTAAAAAAAATCTTTTGCGCTTGCCTTGATTTATGAATGAATAAATATCAAATTTGGCCAAATAAATATTTATAGTTCTTGAGTTATAAAAATACCATGCTTCTAGGCTAATATTCAAGTAGGGCTAACTTTCTACAGCTGGGCCCATTTTTTTAATAGCCAAGCAATGAATTCACCAATGTAGAGTTAACATTTCATTTAAATTTCAATCATATTAGTACTAGGACTATATAAAAAATAAAATTATCTTGATATTTAATGATTAGATTATAACTTTTCTTGATACAAAAAAGACAGAATTTTCATTGGAGTATACATTTACATACATATGTATTGCTCATTATATTTAGAATAAATGAAATTTAAAATACCAGAAAGAAACAACTTAAATAGAAATAATACATTTTCCCATCTTAGATTCATAATAGTAAAACTCCTGGTCCCTTAGTATATACTTCACATAGCTTCTTTCACTATCACACATTCATTAGATAAGTCATAACATTTAGATATCTTTAAATAATGGCAGCACTCAGTATTTTAAAATTAAAATTTCAAATATCTACATGTCTTCATAAACTAATAATAAGCTTTTCACTGTAAGCGGATAATATTTTTATTTTCTCTACTATGAGAACGATGAAGTGTAAGGTAAGGTCTTAGCTTTCATCTCCAGCTCCATTATTTTCTGCATCTACAAACTCCACATGAGTAAAAGGAAAGTGGCCAACCTTGCCATTAAGTTCTCCTTCCCACTGTCCATTGATGTTCATCTTTGTAACTTTAATAATGTCCCCAACTTCCAGTTTTAAAGCTGTCTTGTCATAAGCATTGGGTACTCGAGCCTGTTTTACTCTTGCATAGGCAGGTAGCTTCCGCTAAAACAATATATCATAAAAAAATAATTCAAATTAACTAAGAAGTTAAGAGTTTGAATACATATGAAAACTCAAGCAAAGCATGGCAATATTTTCACAATTTTTAAATAAAAAATGCAAATACTTTATGATATATTTGATATATTATCATTATCTGTTTTTATAAAACTTTGAAAAGTTATAAGCAAAAATTAGATTATATACAGATTAGATTATATGCAGCTTCTAAATGTCAAATCAAAAACAGTGTACCTGTTTTGGAGAAAGTATAGGATACCTTGCATAAATAGTTTGATAGTAGTAAGAATCTTGTAGGAAAAATATTATCTGACAGTTCAAAAAGTTACTAGACATACTTTCATATAAAATAAAGTTTACTTTCTTATAAAAACTTTTTGGTATTTTCAAACTTAGCTTGGATATCATGATTCCACTACACATATATTTGACTGGAACAAAACATGAACTCACAGTTAACTTCAGTAATAAAATGGATAATTCACATTTTAATAATATTTAGCACTGCGTCTTACTACCCGTTCGGGTTATACGCTTAAGTACAAATTACTCTAATGGATTAGGAATTGGGAGGGTTGAATTTAGAGGAAGT
>CABFWO010004715.1:12492-29331 GCA_902155825.1 Timema genevievae
GGGGGGGGGTGGGCATAGTCCCATCGAATCTACATTACCGCTTCCCCCCTAACCAAAATAGAAATATGTTTTAATTATGCTCAAAATAAAAATCCATAAAAGAGAATTAAAATCTGAAGCATGTTCCTTGTTGTTTTTGAAATGTAAAGATATATTGGTGGCTCCAAAGCATACTTTCTCTTACATAAAACAAATTGTAAGTGAAATCAGCGCCACTACTAGCAAAGTATCTGATTAAAGCCCTGCTATATCTACGAATGTTACAGAGTCGAACATAAACATTTGCATGTTTTTTCCAATCAACAAATTAAGTGTCCATTCAGTGTGAACTCAAAAGTGAAATATTTAGAATGGACAGTGAATAGGGACATACCAGATGATATCTTCCAGTGTTTAAGCTGCCCATGTTGAGCACAACAGTAGAAAAATTCTCGTGTGACGTTATGCATTCCACAATGCCTCTTAAATTCCCTATACTTTCGCTGGCATGACAACAGACATATTCTAAATGTGAAGCTATTACACCACAGTGACCAAATAGACAAACGTCGGTTTGTTGTAGGTTTTCATCCTGCTTGTTATCCCTATCCTCACTTCTACTTGAAACTGATACCGGTTCAAACCACTCATGATGCACGATAGATAGTTTAGTGTGTACAACAGTCGAAAAGATTAAATGGGAACAGAAGTGAGTAAGGAACAGACTAGCGTGAAGTGTGTTCTGACAGCCGGTGGTCACACGGGTTACGGTGTATGACATCACCCACAGAATATAAGACCCGGGTTGTCACACGCTAGCTCAACTTATGCTGAAACAAACGTAATCTTTCTTAGAATTTTCTATATCATAATTTGATCTTAAGTGAAAATGTGTTGTTAGGCCTTACTGCTCCTTTAGTTAATTCTTTGGTAAAATTGTTATAAATAGTCATAAAACAAGTTGTCATATTATTTTCCTTCATGTCATATTTAATTATTATTATCACCATCATCATTATTAATTTTATTGCATACTAGTTTATATAAAGAATTATGTCAGAATTATGAAGGCTATAAATTTGGCCGTGAGAAGAATGGAGAGGGAAGGGATGTCCAGGAGGATGTTGGATATGGAGGTGGGGGGTAGGAGGTGGGGGGTAGGAAGCCTAGAGGAGGAGAAGGTTGGGACAAGGTGGAGGCACTTGAGAGACTTATGTTCCAAACGGGCCCAGACAGTGGCTGGAAACAATTGATATTGATGATGGGGTGTCTTACTAGACCATATGACAGGGAAACAGATCAATATTAGGGGTACACAGAAATAGTAAACTCTCTTCTAACAGCGTCTAGTCATCCAAGGTTTTATATTTTGCCAGGGTACGACCCCTTTCAGTTGAAACACCCCCCCCCNCCTCCCCAAATCAGAACCTCTTTTCAATTGCTGCAGATAAAGTAAATTTTTTTTCAAAGACAATCTAACCTGTTAACCTTTCTAAAAACAGGATGAATGCAAAAAAAACTCTTTGATATCAAAATATTAAGATTTATAAATAGTTTCTTTCTTTAGTTTGATACAAAATGTTATAAAAAAAATCGTGTAGATTATTAAATAAAAATGCAAAATAACTATTTTAAACCTATGTCAAATTGTTTAGTATCAAATTATATCTAAATTGTTTCCTAACAATTGCTATACAAAACTGTTATTTGAGGTAATTAACGTGCACTTTATGAACCTAGTGATTATATTAGAACACAAGAATTTCTATGAGCGAGAGCAAAAGGGCCTACCAATTTTGCACAAAGAGGTATTTTCACATACCTTTCAAGGTTCCTTTACATGCCACAATCTACATGGGACCGACAGCTTTACTTCCCCTACGAAGGAGGTTGCACTACGGATTTTTATCACTCAAGAAAAATCTGTTCACATCGGCTAGGTCTAAACCCATGATACATACGTTACAAACATAAACGTGCACACACTCGTTACTAAAATGACTAATCACATCGGTGGTCAAACAGCGCTAAACTAACTGTTGGTGACTAGGAGATTAAGTTTCAAATTATGGCAGTGCTTCCTAAATAGTTTTTCAATCTCCTTCCACACAAGTGTAGGCACATTTCCTCTAAATTCTATCAAGCTCATCCTTGCCCTAGAGGTGTGAATATGTAGATCGCCCCAGACAAATAGTTTGACTCAAACAAATAATAATACACCTAAAGGAAAACAAGAGGAAAATTTAATAATGAAACCAACATTTTTTTTTTATATTAGTGAGCATTTATTACATTATTCTTTACACTTGAAAACAAATTAGATGTTACCAACAAGAACAGTGGATATTATATTTTCAATCGTGCCTTGCACCATTGCAAGTGTGTTCCAGAGTGTCTTGCTATTTAAATTTCGGGGGGGGGGACTTAAATGCCAGTGAAAACACATTTTAAAATATATATATTTGGTATACGAGGTTTTTTTAAAAGTAAAGATCGTTTTGCAATAAAATAGGAACTAGTAAATATTTTTTTAATTGATTCTACATACCTTCAGCTAGCTACCTTTTAACATAGTTTCTGTTATTTAAATATTAGTTTTATCGTGAGATAAGTTTTTGTAGACTTTTTGTCAGTCATAGAAGTCTGCCATCAGCGAGGAAAGCCTATCCTGAAAGGTCATTTTCATCTTCGTCGGTTTGGAAATTTTGCCGGCGACAGGAGTGTAATGGAACGGGAACGCCGTTCCAGCACTGCTTTTCATGGATTTTTTTAAGTAAGTTTTATACTATGCAATTCTAAGTTAACTAATTGATTTTATATCAGTATTATTTTATTGCAAAACAGTCCTTACTTAAAAAAAACACCCCTCGTATTTGAATTTGCTTTAAAGGCATCAAAATCACAAGTTGTTAATTAGGAACAAGTGTACAAGTAATTAATTAAAGTTTATTTTCAACTCTATCGAGTCTTATAGGAACTGTGTAGAAAACTTTAGTGGGGCACAAGCCTAATTTAAGATACTAACTAGTTAAATTGCTACTATAGCACACAGTGACGTAGCCAGGATTTCATATTGGGGTGGGGGTAGGGGGGTCTAAGGAAAGTTCCCCCTTCCCCAACTATCAGCCTGATTGTACCCCCACGCACAACTATCCCTAATGTACAAATACCCCACTCCCGTGGTGTAACCAGTGCATGTGTGTCATACACATTGAAATTGTTTTAGATCATGGCTCATTTAACTAAAAAAAAGTATACCATGGTTATTTTTAGTACCAATACTTACCACCCGTTCAGGTTATATGCTTAAGTACTAATTACGCTGGTTATAATAATAAGGAAGGTTATATTTAGAGTAAGTTTACCTAGAATTGCGCAGAGGTGGAATGGAAAACCAATTTGGAAAAAAACCACCTTCATACACCCCGACCTATATTCGAACCTCGACCTCTCCGTCATCGGCAGTCTATAGTCTATTGCGAGAGTAGCACCTTAGATCATGTGACTACCGAAGCATGTCATATCACGGTAGTGGTAGAATATAGGTTATAAAATATTTTCAAGCCGAGTTACCATAAAAAAAAATAATTAAAAAATATTATTTATTCCAACTAAAACACAAAGAACATAAGTTTAAGCTGGAAGCATATGGAGGGGGCTAACGCCTATGAGCTGAGTCTTGGGGGCGGGGGGGTGAGGTGTCAGATTCCCTGGCGCCGTCACTGAGCACAACGAATAAACATAATATACCAAAAGATTTACGACAAAACTTAAAAATGTATCTAGTGTCATTCTCTTAAAGTGTACCAATACATTGTGGTTAAATCAATAGGTTTGAAAAAA
This sequence comes from Timema genevievae, assembly GCA_902155825.1. Classification (NCBI taxonomy): domain Eukaryota; kingdom Metazoa; phylum Arthropoda; class Insecta; order Phasmatodea; family Timematidae; genus Timema; species Timema genevievae. The sequence goes on from CABFWO010004715.1 coordinate 16,315, forward strand.
AAAAAAAGAAAAGTTATTAACATTGATGCTGCAAAATTATGTGTGTAAATCACAACAGCAGTTGAAACGTGAAAATACTGACGCTGTACATGCAAACAAATGAAGTCTTGACGTCTGTTCATAGACCTTAGGAAGTAATCACAACAAGCTGAATTAGATCATACAATGGGTGCACCAATAACAAAAATTATATAAAATAAGTACCACAAAGGAAGGAATACCAAGGAATGATGGAGATGATGTATGTAGGAAAAAAAGACAGTAAGGGAGACCAGGAAAGAGATGAGAGGAAGAAATAACAGAAAGTGTGCAAGTGAGAGGACATGAATGGAACAAATAAAGGAGGAAGAATGGAGGAAGGACAGAGGAATTTTACAACATTGACCCGTGCAGACTGGAAACAATTGATGATTATAGTATTATAACAAAGTGTAAACCTATAAAGACTAATAAAACTTCTAAAAATAATCATTTAATAAATGTGTATAAAAAGTATCTGAAATATTAAATATCTTCGTTATGTAATGTAAATATATTAACAACTATAAGTTTAATAACTAGCTTTAAAATCATCAATAAATCCCAACTTTGACAATTCACCGTAAAGCCATTTATATCCAACAGGTGACATCGTTTAACATTGACGAAATGCACTACCAAAGCAGTTTTAATCTATTAATCCATTACTTTTTAATCTTATCACAGTATTTCTATAATCAACATTCACCATTATTATTATTATTAGGAAATTTTTGGTCAGTACACCTTAACCTTATTTTACCTGAGAAATGACCATACAATAATAAATCATTCTATTTTATGCTCTAATTGGAAAATAGGAATAAAAAATTAGCTTAATTATATTTTTAAATATCAAATTTTATTTTAATACTGTGTTTTTATTTAATAGCATTATTTTAACACTCCTATTGCAATAGATTAAAAATGTTCCCCTTATATTTTAGCTATCTGAAACCATAGCTAAAAGAGAGATTTATTTTTAACGCTACCATTTTGCATAAGAAATATAAATTACCGAAAAGTTGACCAAATGAAGAAAAAATAGCTAAAAAATACTGAAATTACCCTGTAAAAATTGACAAAATATACTTAAACATCGATTCGGCTTCGCTCTGAAATGAAAAGAGTGGACTTTACACACTCTAATAGAAAACAATAACAATCAAATAGGTGTTACATTTATTAGGAAAGCAGAGACAATGCATGTAATACTATGTGAGTATTGCCAACTGTGGTCGATCAAACGAGACGCGCACCGCCACTGATCGGATAGACGTCATACCAGCGGTGGGTAGAGTCCTTAATATCCCCCTGAAGTAGACGCTGACCCCGGGCCGTAAGTTCCGCAAACGCCGCGGCGACAAACACTGGCGAGCCAGCCGATGCCACGGCTTTTACCACCCCTTTGTGGCAGTAGTATGCTGTGAAGTTGAACTCTGCTACGTCACCGTGAATCACTATGTCGTCAATTTTGTTTATGTAGCCTGAAATCATGTAACAGCCACACAATGAGCTATCCTTTGTGGCAGTAGTGAACTACGAAGTTAAAAGTCTGCTCTTGAAATTCACACATTACAATGTCTACATCAGACAAAAGAAGACAAATTATGGCTCGGGTCAGTTTTGTTTTCAAGTCTTATATTTTTCCGCTATCGGCTTGCTAAGTCAGTTGTAGCTTCATATGCCTACCTTTACAGGAACAACATCTAGTCCCCAGCCATTAATTGATAAATATGAAAGGGTAAACCCATATATTACCGATGATGAAATTTTTCGGCTATGTCAGGAATCGAACCTTGGACCTTTAGTTCAGTAGGCAGTCATGCTACCGACTGATCTAAGGTGTCAGATTCGGACTTTGATTCATGTTACCGAAACCCTTTTGTGGTGCAAACTATAATGTGTTTGTGCTCTTTTTCATTTCTATAAATATAAAAGGTCTGTGAGTTCAAGCAACCATTTTAGGAAGATTTCGAGTTGAGTCGAGCTTAACTTAAATAAATATTATTTTGGTGGCACCTTATCTCACTACTCTCGATATCATCGCTGAGGGAACTGCATGGTTACGATTGAGAAACAAGCGTTGTCATTCTCTTGTTTTAGTGTGGCCAATCTCTCCTCAAATATAAGACAAGTTTCACAACGCTGGGTAGTCAATGTTGCCAGTAGTACTTTCTTACCCCAGCACAACACCTTCAGACATAGCTGAGAGAATGAAAGCGAGATTTGGCAACAGTTAACTTAAGAGTTAAAGATAGAGCCTTTCTCCGTAAGACCTGCAGTTAGCTCGTTAATGATATTGGGTGTACTCATTAGGTCCATACAGCTAAGTACCATTTACGCTAATGTGTTAGAGATAGAGAAGATTGCCTTTAAAAGAAATTTACTCAAATTTGCATGGAGAGATTGGGGAACCATTTAGGGGAAAACTGCCCTCAGTATACCCGACCGAGCTCTGAACCCCAATCTCCCCATTGTCGGCAGTTCAGTTTATCGCGAGATCGACGCCTTAGACCACCTGGCCACTGAACTGGTGTACTTTTAACTTGAATCATTCTTTCTTTCCTGTATTGGAACATTCTTCTATATAATCAATTATAAGTCAAATCTAGATGGTTAATTTTTTTTTTAGGAAATAAGTTGCCATTAAGTTAAAAAACGATTACTCACCAACATATCTGATAGACATGTTGAAAAATCTGGTCCAGAAAAACGGGACCGTGTGTAGCACAGTCGGTTTGAGCAGCATATTCTTGGCCGCTACTTTGCCGTGATATTGAGCCACCTGCCAATGGCCGATATTCGTCTTGGTCCCGAGAACGGGACCAAATACCGCGTCGCCTACCGCGTAGACGTCCTTCACATTTGTCTGCATACGCTGTCGACAAAACACACTTAATTATATTATTATTATTATTACCACGTCTTACTACCCGTTCGGGTTATACGCACTTATGCTAATGTGCAATGGTAGGGTGATTGTGAGATGAAATGGAGGACCTACAAGTTTAACGTGGGATCCGAACTACGGTGGAGGCCTGGCATTCCACACTTCATTATAACTACTTAAATCATTATTTACACTTGGTAAAGAAAATAAATATTACTTGAAATGGGCAGAGCTTTGAAAACTTAAAACTTTGTCGATAGATATGAGGGTACAGGGGGAAAGGCGGTAAGTCATACAACACATATTTCAAGGGTAACAACTTTCACATATAAAACCCTATAAGAACCCCAAAAAATAGTTTTTCTTTAATTAATTTAAATATGACGGAAATCTCTTTTGACCATAATATGAAATGGTCTCGTGATTGTCAAATAGAGGGGTCCACAAACTAAGGCCAGCGGGCCGAATCCGGCCTGGGGAATGAGTCTATCCGGCCCGCAGACACTGACTTTATTTTTTTTAATGAAAATTATTATTTCAATGGTAGATATCAAAATGGTGCTCCCATATGCTACCGATGGCACTATTGGATATGTGTGATTATCACAATCATACTTCTGTGTAAAGTTCCTCAGAACTTGCTAGCTGCGTTCCATAAAGGGCCAGTTTAGCAGCCAAGGCTTATATTAGTACACCTCAAGTGTGGTATGACAGTAAATACAGGACAATACCCACCTAAACTCGAATGGGATGGGCCAGTTTTGCATGTGAAACCAACCCGTTCCACTCTGGTCTAAGTCAGTGTCGTCTTGTATTCAGTATCAAGCCGCACTTGAGGTGCACTGATATAAGTCCTCCATTCAATAAGTTTGGGAACGCATAGTCTAACAGACGGCAGCGTTAACTCAATAATGATTTTATATTCCGCCGCATCAATTTAGTCAATAAGAACCTCAGTAAAATAATGTTTACATAGATGCAACCTTGTGATGACTAGAGTTGGCTCTTCCTTACCTCATCAACAACAATATAATCATTTTCTGATAGTAATAGTTGCGACCCTTTCAGAAAGTCCACGCTAGGAAGGACACCGATGCCTATGACGACAGCGTCTGCTTCCAAAACTTTCCCGTCTTTAAGTACAACTTGCTGAACTGCGCCGTCGTTCTTTACACTTTTTAACGACTGGGGGGTCGTGTCTAAAAGGAATTCTACGCCTTTGCTTTCAAAGAAACGTTGAACTTGTGAGCCGATTTCTTTCCCAAAAGAGCGGTGAAATGGAATGCTTCCAATTACAGTGATCTGTTTCACTTTTCCGACACAGTATGAGGCCATTTCCATTCCTTTAAACATAATGGACACATACATTAGTAAAACTGTCATTAATGTTTGTTTGGAGTTTCTTTTAAAAACTCATATATAGCGCTTGTAATCGTTTCTTACCTATAAACGATGATCCAACAACCACGATTTTCGCATTTTCATTTATAGCTTCGCCAATAGCCCTCGCATCATCGTGTGTGCGAAGATAAGATACGTTCTTCAAATTCAGTCCTTCAATATTAGGTTTACGTGGCCTGAAATAATTTACTTTCATTAAGTAATACATAAAAAAAAGAGAGAAATGGCACTAAATGTTTGTATTAAATTATTATTATTATTGTTAGCACTGCGTCTTACTACCCGTTCGGGTTGTATGCACTTACATTAATTTGTAATGGTAGGGTGATTGTGAGATGAAATGGAGGACATAGAGTTTAACGTGGGATCCGAACCACGGTGGAGGCCTGGCATTCCACCCATTCACAAGTTGTGATTAATACACGTCTTGTTAGAGGTGAAGGAAGGGTTCGGCAATCAGATAAATCTGTACCGGGACAGAGGATTGAACCCCAGACCCCCAGCACACAAGTCTGACACCTTACCCCTCGACCACCAAGGCACCCGGGTCTTAAATTAAACATTGAAAGTACGAGAGAAGGACAAGACCCACACACTAACCAAAAAACTGTAGGCCTCAAAGTTCATAATTAAAAAACAAACAAACACATAGTTATGTGATTTGTTGCGTTTTCAATTGTAAGCTTTGAGGCCTACGGTCCTCCTTTCAATATTTAATAATTGATACAACAAAGGAAAAAAAGTAAATATTTTATTTAAAGCATTTAATGTACACATTAAGTTATAACATTTGTTAGCGGCCAGAGACGAGAGGTTAACTTACGTGCAACCGGTCGCTATCACCAACTTTGTGTATGGCAACGTGACGGCTGTACTGAGCTTCACTTGTTTATTCTCAAAGTCTACTTCTGTAACTTCCGTGCCAAGAAGAGTTTCGATCTGGTGGTTCTAGTAAAACAGAATAATGAACAATTAAAAAAAAATATATATATATACTACTTCCAAAAAATATGAACAAAATATAACCTGCATAAAACTTCCAAAAGATTTTACTTTTAAAACTTCCAAAATAAGAAAACGGTTATCAAGGATTGTGTTGGTATATTTGAGCGAATAAAAGAGTACCTGCAGAGCTGGTTGGGCATTGTATCGAGGTTAATGGCCAAGATTTTTAATATTTAGTGTGTGTGTGTGTGTGGATATATATAGTAGCGCTGCATACTACCTGTTCAGGTTGTATGCATATGTACTAATATATGCTAAACACCCTCAGTACACCCAACCGAGATTTGAACCTTGATCTCCCCGTAATCGACAGTCTATCCTACTGCAAGAGTAGTGTGTTAGACCATGCGGCCATCAAAGCGGGCGTTAATAGTGTTCCGTTTACACTTTGTTTACCCTGAAAGGTTACAAGCTTACCTTGCTTGTTTCTACCATGGTGCAACTTATATAAGAGGACCATAGCTCCCATCATAAACCGTAGGGTTAAAATCTCATATTATTATACCGCGTTATATTTAACTCATCCCCAAACTTACCAAATCAGTGATTAAAAATATAATGTTACCATCTTACATCATAGAAATCTTGAGTTCGAAGTTGTATGCTTTCAATTTTCGAATCTAAAGTTTTGCTGAGCATCGTTCGATCATAAGGTAGCTGCTTTTCCTTGCACACCAAAACAATTCTGCCCTGGAAACCTTCCTGACGCAACACCTCTGCGCACGAAGCACCGGCTGGGCCTGAATGGGTAGTAATATGTGGTGCTAAAAACTATATAACAATCTAAAATACACAACAAGTTATCGCACCGTTCAAATCTACCCCTTCAGAGCAACATCCAAGCATAACTTTGTGCCTAGGCAAACATTCCTTTTGGTGCTCCCTTTTTTACTTCTAATTATGATTCCCGATATTGTCTTATTGTTGGAAGCAGGGCTGCGGAGTCTGAGTCGGTAGAAAAGTACCGACCCCGACTTCAAACTAAAAACTTAACTAGGGGAAAAAATTGTTAAAGTGTTAGGTACTATAAAGCATGGAGTTGAAACATCCATCATAAGGAAAAAGGAGAGTTACATTTTTGGAAAGTTTTGATTTGCGGTGATGGAGGACAATAGAGAGGATAAAGCAGATAGATCAGATGACTCGTGAAGAGGTAAACTGGATGGCTCACATTATGAGAAGATATGTCTTATTGGCGTATATATTTTATGTTCTATGGACCTAAGTAGCCTAATGATTCATATGGTCGTGGTGAAATGTCCTGTGTTAACATTGTAGTTATTTAGTAATTAGTAATACATTTACTATTATACTAAAATTATTTTACTAAAGTAAATTCTTTAGTACCTACTAATTAATATATACATTTGCCACTATTATTATTATTAGCACCGCGTCTTACTACCCGTTCAGGTTATACGCACTTACGCTAATGTGTAATGGTAAGATGATTGTGAGATGAAATGGAGGACCTACAGTTTAACGTGGGATCCGAACCACGGTGGTAGGACTGGCATTCCACACATTCACAAGTTGTGATTAATACACGTCTTGTCAGAGGTGAAGGAAGGGTTTGGTGATCAGATAAATCTGTGCCGGGACCGGGGATTGAACCCCGGACCCTCAGCACAGAAGTCAGACACCTTACCCCCTAGACCACCAGGTCACCTACATTTGCCACTGATGGAGGAGTTGGACAGTAGAAAAATATAGGAATCGGAGTCGAAGGTTTAGCCTACCAAATACGCAGCCCCGGTTGGAAGGAAAACATTACAACATCTATGGAAGATCCTTGTCTGGTTTTATTATTGTTGTTAATAGGATTTGTATACAACACATAAAATTATTCTTTATACTATGATATAGGCCTATTGAACGTAGACCAAATTAGAGTATGCAATAAATTTTCTTTTTAACTCGAGAGAAGAATTATAAAATAAAAATTGAATTAGGGCTCAAATTTTAATTTTCTATAAATTTAGTTTTTGACCATTTTCCAAGAAGAGAAGAACAAGTTTCTTTGAGTTAAGTTTAAGGAGATTAACAAGTTCACAGCCTTTACACAAATTATTTTACAAAGGTTTCTTAGTTTGGCGATAATTTTGGAAAGCAGGTGTCCCACAATATAAATTTTTTGCCTAAAAGATTTCATAAAATCAATCCTTACTTTCATTACATACAGTACAGAATCTTACCCCTGAAGTAGATAGTTAGGTATACTTTCTAAACTAGCATATGATATATTCGGTCATTATTACCGCCCTAGTAAGATGTATTGTTTTAATATAATTTGACGTACCTCCTCCTAGTATAACGAAAGTGCTATCAATCTTCGGATTTCTTGAAGCCATAGTTTTAATTCTTGTCTCAGCCATTATGTCAGTCTTGCTTGCTTTTATCCTCAACTTGTTATTTCCGACTTCGTCGACACGGTAGCACGGCAAACTATCGATGCCGGGGAAATCTTCAATATCACCTAGACGGATCAGACAGAAACTTAGGACAAATGTGTATCTCAAACACAAAAAAACAACAACTGCAAAACGGAAGAGAGATCCAAATAAGAGATGTCACAGTTTTAGTTTTTCTCGATTCAAATTATCAATTACAATTGCTTAAATTTTATCCTCAGTTTTTCAATCCTCAGTTCCAAGCACTGAACGTTTACAATTTAGATATTTTCATAAGCCTCCTATCTGACATTAAAACCTTATTTATTTATAAACCATTCTATAAAGAAGAGGTGGGTGACACTCACTGGCCACATAGAATGAGAAGTGAAATCCACCACTCCTCTGAAAAAAAAAATATATTGAGAAACTAGGTTGCTCAATCAAACTTTTTTCAACACATGCTGTTTAAAGAACATTTTATTAAAAACAAGGCTTGCTACCTTCACAGGGTAAATGAAGGGTACACAGATAAAATTAACCAATCACCTGTCGAGATGTTGAAGCAAGCCCCGTGCCAAGGACAACGAACTATGCCCTCTCCCAGTACTCCGGTGGCTAGAGGGGCACCAAAGTGAGTGCACTTACTGCCAAGTGCAGATAGTACACCCTTCTGTTTAACCAGAAGAACCTTCTTCTTCCCTTGGGAGCCGCAATCCAGGTCGATTTCACGCATCCTGAGCACAGGGAAATAAAACCATTCATACTTACTTCCATGGGACTTCCCCTGGTAGGACAACACAGTTTTGTAGCAGGCAATGGAAAAATTCAAATTAACAAAAACATAATTAAAAAAAATTAAAGTCATATACTGGTTGGGTTAAAGGAATAAACTACAGTTTAATTAGATACGTTTATATAAAGGCCTGGTTAATTATCCGAGGACCTATTTTAAAAGCGAGATATATTCACCAAGTGTGTGTGTGTGTGTATGTAATAGAGATATATATTCCAGTATGTAGACTTACTGTATTATTAGCTTACAAAATGAGAAGATCAATAGGACAGCCCTTTTGTATAAAAGCTGGCGTGAAGCCATATACTAATTTAATTAGCAATAAAGTATCATAAAAGCAAATCTGTGTACATAAAATACAAAGCAGTTTTATCAGGCAGATACCGAAAAAACTGAATTGAAGGTGGGACTATTATTACAAAAAAAAACAAAAAACAACGACTTACTCATTTTCTTGAAGAGGTTCCTTCAACTCGACATATGCCTCAAAATCCATGCTTGAAAATGATCTGAAACTGGAACATTTGGTCTAAGTTATTGGTGGATCTAAATTCACAACACGAGCAACTTTACTAAGAGCAGGTCTAAGTTACTGCCGGACAAACTATGGTGGGGATGTATACAAAATTAAGATTTATGTATACAAAATAAAGATTTAAAAAAAGTTAAAGTATTTAACGTGTACTTTCTGAACCGACTGATTATATCAACACACGACTTATAAACTAACTTATATCTAGGACAGACACAACAACAGGACCCCAGGCTGATAATTCATCAGTGTGAAAGGGGAAACCCACATTCCCCTAGTGATACATTTTTTGGCAATGCCAGAAATCAAAACAGAGACCCTTAGCTCAGTAAAAAGACACACTACTGAATGATCTAATTAAGCTAATAGTTTTGGAGATGAGGAAGGTTGAATTTAGAGGAAGTGTACTCACATTAGTGCGGAGGGAGTGTGGATAACATTTTTGTAAAAACCCCCCTCAATACAACTGACTGAGATTCGAACCTCAATCTCCCCATCATCGGCGGTCTAGTCTACTACGTGAGTATTGCGTTAGACCATGCGGCCACCAAAGTGGGTTGGGGAGTACTTATTTAATGTTAATCTCATAAATCATATATTAAGTGGATATTTAATGTTAATCTCATAAAGCACTTATTAAGTGGACAAATTTTTCAGCCAAGGACTCGTCTGATACTGGCAATAAATATATTTAGATACCCATTGTGACTTACCTATTAATATTTACAAAGATGCGTTTCAGCAAACCTAATCTAAAGAAGTTCATTTTCTAAAATAGTTTGATCAATCCTTAAATTTGTCAAAAAAAATCTCACTTTTCACTTTAACTTTTAACCAGTGATTTATTTAGTTTCAACAAAACCAAAAAAATATCTGCGAATGTGTTTGTTTGATAACAAATCTAGCCTTTCAGTAATTCCGAGGATGTGCATTCCTCCCCCACTCGCAGTAAACACCACTGTGAAGAGTAGCTCTAATTAACAGAAATTACACATCAGCAGCTCATGTAGTCAACCAAGTTCAATCTTGCAGGATGTGTGAAATGGTTAAAACACTAGAAACACATGTCTACTCTAATGATTTCTTAATGATATTCAGGTAAGATAATAATATTTAGCATCGCGTCTTACTACCCGTTCAGGTTATACGCTTAAGTACTAATTACGCTAATGGATTAGGAATTGGGAAGGTTGAATTTAGAGGAAGTGAACCCGCATTTGTGTGGAGGTAGAGTGGAAAACCATTTAGGAAAAACCACCCCCAGTTCACCCGACCGAGATTCAAACCTCGATCTTCCCGTCCTCGGCAGTCGAGCTCAATACGACTAGCGCGTTAGCCAACTATGCCACCGAGGCGGGTTTCAGGTAAGAAAAGGGTGACCTGGCGGTTTAGGGGTAAGGTTGTTAGACTTCTGTGCTGGGGGTCCAGGGTTCAATCCTCGGTCCCGGCACAGATTTATCTGATTGCCAAACCCTTCCTTCACCTCTGACAAGACGTGTATTAATCACAACTTGTGAATGTGAGGAATGCTAGGCCTCCACCGTGGTTCGGATCCCACGTTAAACTGTAGGTCCTCCATTTCATCTCACAATCACCCTACCATTGCATATTAGTGTAAGTGCGTATAACCAGAATGGGTAGTAAGACGCGGTGCTAATAATAATAAAGATAAGAAAAATATATGCACTTTAAGCATGCAGGTCCTACAAGCGAAGAAAAACAAAAAAAAGCTTACTCTTTTTGATAGAAACCAAATATTAATGATATTTGACTTTTAACAAAACCAACCAACTTCAGTGGTCGAATTATCTAACGAGTCACTCTCGCGATAGACAGCTTATGACGGGGAAATCAGGGTTCAAATCCTGGTCGGGTCTATTGAGGGTGGTTTTTCCTAAATGGTTTCTCACTCTCATTCCACCTAAATTCAGTTAATTTCCGCTACAATGCTTCCTTCCTCATTCCTAACCCTTTTGAGTAATTATCTTGTGTGTTTAACCTGAATAGGTAGTAAGACACGGTGATAAAAAAAGATTTATCATTGAATTCAAACCATGTAAGGTAAGACCTACTTTATATAGGTCAATAATGTAAAATATTAACAAAAAGTTTTAGATGACCTAGCTAAATTTAGTAAAATGATGAACAAAACAATATTCATAAAATAGAAAATGATTTTATGTACCTGTAATATAGTGTATAAGAAAGTAGTATAGTGGCAGAGTCAAAAATTAACAAATATCCCACTTGGTCAGCAAAATGAATCCATCGTATCAAGTAGCTTAGAGGGTTCTATTGATACAAGGTGAAAATTAATGTTAATTACGAGCCCGCCTCTTTTTTTTACTGTGCACACACCACTCTGCTAAATACCTCAATAGAATGTATCTGTTTCCAAACAAACTGTCCAAAATAAGTATTACACCTTTACATTTTTTGTATTATTCGAATTAAACAAATTAATAATGAATACATATTAAATACATATAAATCATAGGTTTAACCAATGTTAAGATAATCGAAAGGTAGTGCCACTTTGAGACATTTGATCATTGCTTAAATTACCCAAAGATCCAGATTTAAAAAAAAAAAGAGTAATGAAGTAGTTTGACATTGATGTGGATTTTAAAGTTTTACATTTTATTTAAAATCTCAAAATGTGACCAGATTTTTAACAAATTAGTTTGTCTTCCTTAATTAACTATATAAGTATGAAAGCGCTGGCATGAGTACTGAGTACCGAATTCGGCTCAACCTTATCCAATCATACGTCTTTCTCCATCTGGCGCTACCTTTTAGTCATTTTACATTGGATTTAACAAATAATCTTAAATTCTTAAGCTTACTCATCTTGACAATTTCATCAATACTAACCTAAGCTAGTCCCTTGATTAACTTAATAGATATATACGAATTTCGGTAGAGAGTTTGAATTGTAAATTGTTAATACTGATATTCACGACACTAGCTTCTGAGTACTCTTGCTCTTAAAAGATATGGAATGGAATAAAAATATTTTATATAAACATTTGTAAACCCAGCCAATAGGTGGCACTACTAGTACATATGATTTTTTTTTTTACAATTAGCCAACGCCTTCATATTTACATCATATAAATAAATAAATAAATATATTTCCATGGTATACTAAGATAAATGTAACATAGTTTTCCATTAACAACCTTTATTCAACTATTATTAAGTATATTTATCATTAAAATTATGTATAAATATAAATTAATTTTTAAATTTGTTTTTGGATTAGTTTTTCTGCAGTGTGTAATATATTTAGCAGCTTACACCACTGTATTATTTTGTCTGCTCTCTTTTAAGAAAACTTCAAAAAATGTCATACTGTCAATATGTGTTCTATGTACTTTTGAATAATTCTTCATAATAAATGTTAATTCAAGACTCTCGATATTATTCAAATTTGTCGTACCGGTATAACACTCGTTTTATCTTTGTGTATTCTACAAGGGCGTAAAAAGCTCATTTTTCTATGGAGGGGAAGTTTGAAGGTGAATATTAAAATACTCATTAACTAATAAAATTTGTTTAGTGAAATATACAATTAAAAATATACAGTTAGAGTAAAAAACTGAAACATTAGGTTTTTGATGTGTATTTGTAGACCTCTCTTTAAGGGGCCGTGCAACAAATTCTAGGAAGGGTCTGGATCACTATCTTTCTAAGCCCTTGATTCTACTAAAAAGTGATAATGAGTAGAGCCTAAGAAAATACTTCATGTGGTAGCTGAATATTGAGTTGTTTTGTTGAGATATCTTAGAAATTAAGCCGGGTATTTACTTTGCCTGTTTAATAAATCATGTCTGCTTATATTGTTCTAATAACGGAACAGAATTCAATCCACATGTTGATGATTGGGAGGCGTTAGAGTGTAAGTTACAATAGTTTTTTTTAGGGCTAATGATGTGGTGAATGCAATATATATATATATATATATATATATATATATATA
>CABFWO010004715.1:29506-51233 GCA_902155825.1 Timema genevievae
TATATATTGCTTAGCTTATTACATTAGGTCGCGTACAAGTTATTAATCAACTTATGGGATACCAACAAGCCTAGAGATGAGACTTATAAAGAGATCAATACATTACTGGACCGTCTCTTTATTAACCAAAACTATTTTATAGTTGGGTAGGTCTGTAGGTATTTAGGAAAATGCATATATTTTATCAAGCATCCAAATCTAAAGGGGAAAGTATTGAAGATTGGGCCGCAAAGTTCTAGCACTTAACAGCAACATGTGGCTTTGGGATCAATTTGGAATCCAATATCTTGGACAAATTAGTGATGGGGTTAGCAAATGGTTAGATAAAATATTGTTCACTAAGGATTCAATTACCTAAACATTTTCAAAAGCACAGGTTAGGGCAGACCAAATTGTGGTGAGCGGTGAATTGTTTATCAGCATTGAAAGAGTTAAAATAAATAAAGAACATAATAATCCTCGCTGATAACGCATGTCTTTTTTCCCCCAGCTTTAATCTTAAACTTTTTTTGTCTCTATTATGCATGTTAAATAAATAATTGCATAATAGCTTAAACATATTAAAATATAAATGACATCAAAAAACTTTGGACCACAGGAGCCTGGAGCTTGATGTCGAGGGACAGTGTTCCAAGGATGGTGATGGTCGCATCTGAACGAGGCCCGAGATGTTCACGAAAGGTGATGGCGGGTTCGAGGGTTGCGAGTCCCAGTTAACGTGCAAGTCGCTCTCCTCTCGACGAAGTTTGGCTGCCAGCCAGAGAGTGGGAGACCCTCTGCATTGGCTCTCTTTGGTTGACGTCAACAATCCAAGAGAGAATGAAGCAGGAGTTGGAGATGTAAGAATCTCTTGTGATGCAATAGGCCCCATCCACGACTATTGACAAAGTTCAGTTGCTGGCGGAGTACAGTAAATATTTTTTTTTCTAAACTATTTTAAATATTTTTTCTCAATGTTGATTTTTGTTCATAGTCATTAAAATATTGATTCAGGTCATAGTATTCAGAGAGTTGTGGCGATTTTAGTGAGTTTTTTTTTTTTAGCAGAGGCAAAGAAAAATATATACAAAGTGATAATGGCTGCCTCTTGAAGAAAATTGATCGTTACCGCTCAATCCCCAACGACTGAAGTTTTGTTCTATCGAAACTCATCAGGAGGAAGTGTGAAACTTGCAATGCAACTTCCTAATAGAGGAAACCGAAAAAAAAAACTTAAAAGGGAGAAAAAGTAAAATGGTAAAGATTTATAGAACATTTAGATAGGGAAATGTAAAAGGAATAACATAAAGGAAAAACACAGGAAATGTACATTGGATGTATATATATATATATATGTGTGTGTGTATATATATACACATATATATATGTGTATATATATGTGTATATATATACACACACATATATATATATCTCGATAAGGTAAACCTCTTTTCGCTTTATGAGCTAAATGTATTGTATTTGGAAGAAGGTACATAACTAGTTTGGGAATAGATGGGTTAGCCCTTTTATTTACCAGTTGTGATTGATACGCGTCTTGTCAGAGGTGAAGGAAGGATGTGGCAATCAGATAAATCTGTGCCGGGACCGAGGATTGAACCCTGGACCCCCAGCACAAAAGTCTAAATGACACCTTACTCCTAGACCACCAGGTCACCTTGAACATACTAATATCAAGGTCATATGATTTTCATGTCGTATTTCTCACCCCTCTACCCTATGTCTCTAGAGAAGGTCGAGTTATGGTTATGCGCATATGCAATATAAGAATTTTAATTCTGTCGATTTATATATTTTTTAGTCTTAATCTATTCTAAAGTGTTTGTTTATTTTGATGCGATTGGCACGCTATGTGGCCAGATTCCATACTACATTTAATTAATTTTACCTTTTGTTGTCAACGGACATTGCATTGGCTTGAAGGAAACACCAGATAATAATAACAATACTTTTATCAGAACAAGAAATATACTTATTTACCGGGTTTTTGTTCAAATATTCCGTCCACATTTTAAAACAATACTAATCAGGTGTAATTTTATTTTTTAACATATTTTACGAGATCCCACGAGAATCAAAATGGCCGACGCGACACGAGGATGAGAGAAATGGACTATTGTAGAGGGGGAAGGCGGGTGATGTGACGACACAGATACGTCATCTAATCTCGTACATTTTATTTTAAAAGACCCGCGAGATAAAAAAAAAGAAGAAGAAATTGAGTTTGTTTACAAACAATGATCATAATTATGTCAAACTGAGATATCAGATTCTGCATCCATTTAGTTAAAGATTCAGATTTTATCAAGCTTCTTAATTATTATTTCTTCCCCCCCAGATATTCCTTGTTTCTACTTTAATTTCAGATATTTATAGACATATATTTCAAATTTAGAACTTAAATCCGCGAGATTTTTAGAGCCTCTACGAGAAATGCCGAGAAGCGGGAAATGGAAGAAAGAAACGGGACTGGCGTCTTGGGGATAAAGAGAAGATGACACACATTATTTTCAGTGCAACAAAAATTGAAATTTTAACAGTTATTTCTTAAAATAATCTTTCAAGTGTTCATCAAAATGACTACCAGAGACTCGAAGACAACTTTAGACGAATGGTATACCTCTGCAATGACGATTCTTGGACTTTGTGAATTTTGAAACAACTCACAGTTTCGACGATGACCTCCCAAAACATCTTTTGAGGTAATATCAACGTTTTTTGTTTTTTTAAGTTTTAATCTCTACACAGCTTTGACCTCACTACGCAGACGCTATATTATTATGAACCTTTTCCACTAAAAAATCCAAGACTTTGTTATTTTCTTCTAAAGTTATAATTATATATCTTTTTATTAAGCTAACATTTTTTTTAACAATGACTCTGGAAAGAATAATTTTGCCAGTCATTCCTTCGACACTAATACATTGTTTTTATTCTTGTTATTTTATTCATTTATTTTAACTTTTAACCTCGTAAAGGACATCGATTAATTAGTGATAATATTTTTATTATTATTTCAATAATTATCCACAAAGATTGGACTTAAGATTTCTTATATTAATACATCAACTTACTCAACTGTTATTTGAATTGTGAATTGTATTTTAAATTTATAATTTAGCAGACCTCTGTTAGGTAGGGTAAAATTCTAGATATACAATTATTTATTAAAGAAAAAACTAAACTTATTAATTTATTTTCTCAAAGTTAAAGCCGTTGTTAAGTATTTATTTAAATCATTCAATGTTATCCACCTTGTTACTTTCTATCAAAAACACATATTTAGCGATGTCTCACCTGCAATCAGTTCCTAGGGACGCTGACCTTGGAGGCCGGTATTGTTGTACGCAAGGTGAGTCCATTGTTGACTAAGGTACAGTAAAGTGATATTTTCCCCCCAACATGACCCAGAGGTCAAGAGAGAGTCTCGTGTTCGATTTTATGCATTATAATTATTTTGAGTTTTACCCCGAGATAGTAATTTTGTTGTTGTTGTTAAATGTAAATGTTAGTTTTGAACCCAAAGTATTGTATTCATGTCTCAGACCCACCGGGAGGTGATTACTTATCAAAAAATAAGTAGGAAATATATGAACGACTTTTTAACGAAAGTGATTATCAAGGGAGGAGCTCTTGAAAAACTTGTTTTAAAAATGCTTCTATGTAAAAATATCAGAAACAACTTGAACTAAAACCACAAATTCCTGCATGATTTGTTGAACTACATTTATTTTTACCACCATGTCTGAGAAACTTGGTTGGATATATGCTAACTGAGAAACTTGGTTGGATATATGCTAACTGAGAAACTTGGTTGGATATATGCTTACTGATGCTTACTGAGAAACTTGGTTGGATATATGCTAACTGAGAAACTTGGTTGGATATATGCTAACTGAGAAACTTGGTTGGATATATGCTAACTGAGAAACTTTGTTGGATATATGCTAACTGAGAAACTTGGTTGGATATATGCTAACTGAGAAACTTGGTTGGATATATGCTTACTGATAAACTTGGTTGGATATATGCTTACTGAGAAACTTGGTTGGATATATGCTAACTGAGAAACTTGGTTGGATATATGCTAACTGAGAAACTTTGTTGGATATATGCTAACTGATAAACTTGGTTGGATATATGCTTACTGAGAAACTTGGTTGGATATATGCTAACTGAGAAACTTGGTTGGATATATGCTAACTGAGAAACTTGGTTGGATATATGTTTCCCCACAACTGATTAAGTGGGGGGTTGCCACTTGATACCCTCTTTTCACATTTAATTTTGTAATTGGTTTTTAATGACGAATTATTAATCATCATGTCTAAATTAACAACTTTCTCAGGTTCATTGTCTCCGAGAAAACCACATGTTTAGTTCCAATACAGGTCGTTAGTGCCTGGGAGCTAGGCAACCAGTTGTTCTTCGTTGCAAGATGAACCGAGGGTAGTAACCCCCATTTAATAAGTGAAGGGGGAACATATTACCAACTAAGTTTTCAGAGGTTTAACATCTTATTTCAACAAAACACTATCCAGGAATTTGTTTTTTTGTATCAAGTTGTTTCTGTTGTTTTTGCATAAAAGCATTTTTAAAACACGTTTTTCAAGGGCTCACAACTCCCTGAAACAAACAAAAGATGTGGTTTTCGCAATGCCGTCAATGTGTACCTTGGGCTAGAGCCGTAACTATTTTACCGATTGGGCTCAAACTTGATATTTAGGGGCTACATAAGGTCCCCCCCCGAGGTTTAAAAAAAATAAGATATCTAACCCTTAATTTAAGAATAGTTTACTGAAGGGTAAAAAGAGATAAAATCGATTTTCTCTAAATTCGTTCAAACGATTTTGATTAAATTTTATTTCTAAAAACCTTTTATTATTGTAAACAAGATGGCAATTCTCATTTTCTTATGAAAATTACTTTGAGGGTATTTCACACAGTGGAAATTTTCCAATTTTCTTCATATCTCCTCAACTATTTGAGATATGAAATAACTTATCATTGTAAAATTGTAGTATTATTAAAGATTATAATCTTTTATTTGAAATATATTTTTATAAAACCAATACTTTCTGAGCTATAAGCAAATATATATACTTTTTAATTCTGGTCTTTGAAAATTAATTTGATTCTTATGCTCTTTGGTGGACAAAGATGTTTCTCTCTTCTCAATTTTCCTGTAACAGTGTTCCTAGTTCCTAATACCATATAGTAACAGTGTATATTATTTCAATTATTATCTTTGGTGTTCTGTTTCTATAACAATGTATAGACCTATTATTTCGGTTCACAAATCTTACGAGCTTTTATTAAATGTATATTCTAATATAAAAGCGGGAGAAAGTCTTTACGCTGCACCGTAACATTTATTTGTTAACGTGTGTGTGTGTGTTTGTGTGGGTGTGCGTGTGTATTTCACGATGGAGTGTCTTCAACTTTGAACCAAGTGAGTCGTTATACTTTTATAACTTTATAGCTTTTATTTATTTTTATTAACTTTATGCTTTTCATACTTTTTAAAGTGTAGTTAGTAAATTAAATACAAGATTGTAAAATATTGATATAAGGTAAGCTGTTGTCTACCTGACAATTTTTAAGAAAGCGCTCTACCTTAAGATTTATTCACGAGTCGCCACTGCTCTTCTTAAACTTTATTTTGTAGCTTCAGTAACGCTTCTTTTTCCGAATACATGAAGCCTAACTTAACAACAAATATTAACTTTTTTTTTACAAAATATTACGACACAAACATAGTTTGAATCTGCATAAACGTTCTGGCGTTACATACATAAAATGTCTCGCAAGATTTTTTAAAAAAAAGGCGTGAACTTTCTGAACCAAACTTTAGCAGCACACGACCTACAAACTAACTTAATCCAAAAACAGACACAACACCCATTCCCACCTGGTGTCCGGGCACCTAACCTCGCGGGATACTGACCAGGAGAGTATAACTAGTAGCGGTGGTTGTTGTTGTTTTGGTTGAGGAGGTAGCGCCGATACATATACCGCCTGGTGTCCGGGCACCTAACCTCGTAGAATACTGACCAGGAGAATATAACTAGTAGCGGTGGTTGTTGTTGTATTTGGTTGAGGAGGTAGCGCCGATACGTGTGTCGCCTGGTGTCCGGGCACCAAACCTTCTTGCAGCATCCTGGATACTTGGCCCTCTCGTTACCGTACCGTATCTTGCAGGGCGGCTTCGCATCCAGCTGGAGGCACCTGTGGAACAGAGAGAAGACTGTCTCAGGATCGGTTGGCGCCAGGGTTGCGGAAACATCGGCCCGTGGGCCGTTCAAGGTCACTCGGCAGTGAACATTTCATTGCACAATGTTAACACTTGTATAAAAGCTATAGTCATTGATTCAATTATTTCAAGTCATTACGGTTCACGAGCTATAAGGGGTCAAACTTGCAATTTTATGCCTTTTGCGTGCCGTTGTTAAGGCGGAATGATTAATTTATAGGGCTGAAAATTAGTACAACTAGACATTGATGTGAGGTTTACACAATGAAATATTTATTATATTAATATTATTAATATTCTTTTAGTATCGTGTCTTACTGTCCGTTCTAGTTATTCGCATGTGTACAAGCTACGCTAATGAGTTAGTGATCAGGAATGTTTAAATTTAGATTAAATGTACCAGAATTTGCATGGAGGGAGAGTGGAAAACCATTTAGGTAAAAACACTCTCAGTACACCCGTGCGAGATTCGAATTCCGATCTCTGTCATCGGCTGTCTAGTCTATTGCGATAGCGACGCCTTAGAACATGCGGCCAACGGAGCAGGTCAATGAAATGTTATTATTATTTACATACTTCACTAATAATAAACACACTTCGGTGGTCGAATGATCTAAGGCGTTGCTATCGCAATAGACTAGACAGCCGATGACGAGAAGATTAGGGTTCAAATCCCGGTTGGCTATACTGCGGGTGGTTTTTACCAAATTGTTTCCACTCTACCTCCACGCAAATGCAGGTACAGTTCCTCTCAGATTTAACCTTACTCATCCCTAAAACATTATAATTAATTAGTACTTAGCCTTATAATCCAAACGGGTACCAAGATGAGGTGCTGAAATAACTATTACTAATATATCTTAGTAATATTAAGATGATAAATATTTCACTCTGCACATTTCATATCAATGTCTAATTACACTAAATATCAATGTCTAATTACACTAAATATCAATGTCTAGTTATACTAAATATCAACGTCTAGTTACACTAAATATCAACGTCTAGTTACACTAAATATCAATGTCTAGTTACACTAAATATCAATGTCTAGTTACACTAAATATCAATGTTTGGTTACACTAAATATCAATGTCTAGTTACACTAAATATCAGCCCCATACATTAAGGTGGAACTCTAAGGGGCGCGAGAAATGACCAGTGTTTTTTTTAGTTTTTATGGCAAAACATATTTTTGGCCAAAATAAATCAAATATTTTTCCGGTAGAAACATAGTTTAGTTTTCTTCACGTGGTGTTATCAACAGTTGTTTAGTATCTCTCGTGAGCATGGTGGCATTTTCTAACAAACTTTTTTAATTAAGAGAAAAAAGTTGTCATTACATTCCAGGAAACCCTTGACAGATATTCAAGAAATTTTGAGGTCAACATGTGAAGAAAATTAAACAAAACTCCCATATGACAATCGAACCCCGTACCCCTCATCCCGTATACCGGGGCGAGATTCGTCAAGACGCGATCATCGCCGCGTATGTGGTGAGTTTCGGGGCAGCTCAGACCTCAAGCGCGCTGACAACTCACCCGTTTGTGACGACGACCATGTGGTTGTCGTCGTAATCCTGTCTACACGTGTATTTCACGCAGTTGACGTTGTCGAACCAGTTGGCCCCTTCCTCGTGGAAAACATCGCCGTATTTGTCGTAGCACATTCCCGGGAAGTCTGAAATATAGAGCTTGAAGTCAATGGCTTCATACCTCCACGCAAATGCTGGTACAATTCCTATAAATATAACCATCATCCCTAAAATCACTAGCATAATTAGTACATAAGCGTATAACCCGGACGGGTAGTAAGATGTGGTGCTAAAAAATAATAATTTAACGACATGTTTATTAATAGTTCTTATTTTGATTGCTAATAACTCAGTTAAATTCTCAAGTTGTTATACTTACTTGGATTTTGTACAACGATATCTTCTGTTGTCCAACAAAATATATATTCGAATGGCACAAACAATAAAAATACCAAATTTATCACGAAATTACTCATTCTAAACAAAAATGTTATAACAATCACTGCTGTTGGTACACCAACCCGCAACATAATGGTCTGTTGGACACTGAAAATTGTTTGGACATTATGTCATTTTGCGAATTTAGCACCTTAAGGACATAAACAACAATAAAAAATACAATAAAAGTTCCCATGAAATTGAGTGATATGTCTTTTCGCAAGGTGACTAAAAAAAATTGATGATGTAAACAAGTGTCCGTAGAGGCATTGTAAACAATAAACAACCATTGTTAGACACGCTGTGCTTTGTTTTATTGCTACAAGAATTCTTTGATTAAAATTAAATATGTCAGGAAACATTGATTACATTTTCTCCACAAACTTTGGCAAATAAAAGAAATCTTATTATAAACAGCCCGTAAATAGAAATTATTAGCTAATAAAACCCTTCAAATTATTTCATTTTAATGTTGGTTCACCAACAGCCAATGCTTACGTAAGCCTTTTAAAATCAAAAACATGGATTTACGATTTGGTTGGTAGATAACCAACGGTTAGCTGTTTTTCTCTGTCACAAAATTGTACTTGGCGAGAATTATAAACAAGTCAATGTAGGAATGTAATTAGATGAAATCACATGTGATAAAAGATTACAATATTTACACTTTTTTAATTTCTCTTGACCCCTCGAAAAAAGAAGTATCGTGATCGTCAAAAAATTCGAAATGGAGATTTTTATACAAATACGTCAACGTCTTTTGACCCCCTGAAACAGAAAAAGTTGTTTTCGTGATGCTATATGTCTGTCTGTCTATACCACGGAATTGAGCCGACATTGTGTTACAAATTGGGGTAAAACTTTGTAGCTAAGATTTTTATGAGGTCTTCCCGAGGAAGTTTAATAAAAAATAGATATCCAACCCTAAATTTAAGGGTAGCTTACTGAAAGGAAAAATATTAAAATATTTTAGAAACCCGCTCTAACGATTTTGATTAAATTCTGTATCTGGGTACCGTTTAACATGATAAACAAAATAGCTATTTTAATTTTCCCATGAAAATGATTTTAAGGGTTGAATTTTCACTTTTGATCATAATATACCCGCAACTATTTAGGATACTAAATAACTTTTACTATTATAAAGTTGTAGGAATATTAAAAATAAAAATCTTTTAATTTTAAATTATAGTCTCATAAAACCAATAGTTTCTTAGCTATAAACAAATATATTATACTTTTTATGGAGCACTTTGAAATTGAAATTGATTGTTATGCTCTTTGGAGGACAGAGATATTCCTCTTTTCTCAATGTTTCTCAAACAGTGTATAGTATTATATATTGCGGCACTTCGGTGAAGTGTTTCTGTATCGATGTATATTATTTCGTTTCACAAATATTACGATAGCGCTGTGTAGCGGGCAACGAGCGAAGCGCTGGGAACGTGCTCCACTCCACTGTCGGTTTTTCCACGAATCCCTTTGATTGTAGAGGTGTGTATTCACTCGAGCACTCATTCGTGCGCGTTCGGTTCGTTCGGAGTAAAATGCTCAAGTGAATACCTGGCCTAGAACATGCGCCGAACCGAACCAAACGAACGGAACTCTATCGAACAGCTGTCGGTTTTTTGAAAAATGTTCAAAGGAAGTCAGTTGTTTTTTGAAACTGAGCTCCAGTTGTCCTGTTCGTGGAAAGAATGGCGGGAACAAGTCAAGCACCACTAAACGGTCCGAATGCTCGGAGTATTCTGACGTATCATTGGTTCGTGCTCGTTCGGGGAGTTGGGCTCGTTCTGTTAGTTCGAGGTAAAATGCTCAAGTGAATATGCCACCTTGACATCACAAGTCAGTGCCGGTGGCGATTACAGTGATCCAGTCGTCAAAGTGAATACTGGAGGACAGCCGTGTTTTGTGCTATTACCGTTTTGCAGCAAGTGTCAGAATAAAATAGAATGGAACCAATAAAACACTTATTTTTTTATTGAACAATATAGGAAGAAAACTATTATGTGGGAACCTCAAGATCGACAACATTATAATACATTAAAAAAACTACTAATTTCTTGATTTTTTTCAAAATACTCATTAATGTCGATCCATCATTACCCCTCCTTAACCCTAAATAAGTTCATCTGTCACCGCCCGTTTCTGTCTTTTCTGGTTTTGTTTTCAAATAACAACATCCCGTTAAAAGAAACGCTACACTCGCGAATTTTAGGTCCGACATTTCAGATAGAAATGAGAAAAAAAAAACCTGTGCATTGTCGAGACGAGCATTCAAAGTGAGCATTCGCCGCGCCCAATCAGGAACTTTGAGCCGAGCTTTGTAATGTAACTGCTCGTGTCGAGCATTACATTACAAAGTTCGGCTCAAATCAGTCACCGCCTTAAGAGTAAGCAAATCATTAACGTAATATAAAATACTATTAAAGTTTTCAATACTTCCACAATATAAGTATCTTTGAATACACATTTTTATAACATTTTTAATTTTAAATCAAAGAATAATAATTCAAAGAAGATATTTCAAATTCCCAAATTGATTTAAAAAAAATTATCACAACCGTATTTGAACAAATAAAATGTGTCTATAACGACTGATCATAAAACGTATCTTTTTAGATCCTATTAGATCGTAGACATATTTTAACCAGCTTGTTGAACTCGTTACAAAAATTCATTAAATGGTAAATAGAAATACTTATTAGTCGCCTACATTGACTAGGTATTTATATAATATGGTTAATGTAAGCTTGTGCGTGAATTAACTTATTTATTAGTCAATTTCTTGTTTAAGAGCCACTTAAAAACCTATCAGGAAGGCAAAGCTGCAGAAAGGAAATTTAACCTCACGTGACAGGAAACATACAAGAGTTTCTCTATACGGCGTGGATTGCGATGGTCTTTACGCAAACTAGGAACGAAATGTTGAAAATATTTTAATATCTCTTAAACAACTCGTTAAAAACGGTTGACCGATCTTAGCGAGGTCCGTGTTTTAACTTGACCGTTTGGTATTTCGTCTGATTTCTGCCAAATGCTTTGAC
The DNA here is from genome assembly GCA_902155825.1 of Timema genevievae. NCBI lineage: Eukaryota > Metazoa > Arthropoda > Insecta > Phasmatodea > Timematidae > Timema > Timema genevievae. The sequence continues at coordinate 40,776 of CABFWO010004715.1, forward strand.
CGATTTTAACGAAATTTGGCAGGGACGTTCTTTGAACCTAGGCCAGACAGTTTAGGAGCATATTCACTAGATCCGGTTTTCCGTTTCAAAATTGCGGCCACTCAAATTTTTTTTCATTAAAAAGCTCATCTCAAGGGATTTGAATTAAACATTTTAAGCATTCTATCGAGTAAATTGGGTGTGTTTAAAAAAAAATATTGACATATATTGTGAGACTGACGTCTTAAACTGCTTGAACAGTGGTTATGCGAATATAATGTACTTTTGAATATAGTATTCATGGTTTTTCCTGTCTAACTTGATGACCAAGAAGTAATATCAAATCTAAGGATAAGGTCTACTGTCCACAGCATTACTATTGATGAATCAATTAAAATTAACTTGATGGCCCTTGACGTAGAGGTAGGGTGTAGGGGGGGGCCTTGAATCACAGCCGGGTGAATTTGAGAGTGATTTTAAACAAAAAAAAACCCTCAATACACCCGACCGAGATTCCAACCTTGATTTCCTCGTCATCGGAAGTCTAGTTTAAAGCGAGAGAAGCGCCTTAGACCATGCGGCCACTTAGGTGGGTCACAATATCACAGGAATTGCAATTAAACATTTTTTTCAAAGGTTTATGGATTAATTGGTCAATGATTGGTCCATTCCCTTCTCCCACGCCAGTATCCAAGTAAAAGTTAAAAACTAATTGAATGTGAGCAAATTTGTGAATATATATCAAATCGTACAAACACTATTTTTTTAATTAAATAAATTCCGTAATCAAAATATATATCACCCATATTGGTGGCCGCGTGGTCTAACGCGCTATTCTCGCAGTAGACTAGACTTCTGATGATGGGGAGTTTGAGGTTCGATCCTCGGGTGAACTGGGGGTGGTTTCCCAATCTCTGTCTCCACGCTAATGTGGGTACACTTCCTTGAAATGCAACCTTCCTTATCCCTAATCCATTAGCGTAATTAGTATAGAAGCGTATAACCCGAACGGGTAGTAAGACGTGGTGCTAAAATATATATAAATATTAATACATTTATTTATTTATTTACACTTTCTATAACCTACACAATTACAAGACTCTAAATCATTCTAAACAGGCTAACACATTTAATGTAGTGAGAAAGTTAATTACTAATTTAGTAAGTTCTATATTTAATTTAAAAATAAAGTATGGGCATAACAAAATACCAATTTACATTCTTTTATCTCGGAAATACCATAATTCTTGCTCTATTTTTTATCGATTTTTCTAGAAGTACAACGTTAATTTGTCTGCCACCTATTATCAAAAATATAAACCTCTTCTTACTCCTAGTAGCGCTCTCACTTAGACCGACTGTAAACTACCAATATAAATACCAAAGTCTATATAGCAAGGTTAAATCATGAAACTTGTATCCGTAATCTTAAAATGGAAATAACACTTTATTGTGGTTGCATTGCAATGGATCCAGGAATATATCGTTCGGAGCAAGACCTAGATTAAAGGGCCCATGACAAGCGCTCTACAGTCACACTGCCATCTTCCGTGAGTTTATCCAACTAGTATCGGCTAGAAAACATACATCACCAGTGGATCAGTCAGTAAAGAAATATAGTTAAAATAAAAATAAAACTGATCAATAAAGTAAAAATTTAAGTTTTTTTTTTCTTTACGTAGTACCAGAAAATGCTTTTATTACTTACCAACTTTACTCCAGCAGTATATTACGTAGGATAGTGGGAGAAATTCATAATATACATTTATTAAACTATTTCGCATTTTTCTTTGAATCGATCCCTTGGATCTATGTCCGGCCTTTTTTTTACCCATTCATAAATGCGGGGGTAAATTAACCTAACCATCCCCCTTTTCCATTTTTTTTATTTTGCTCTATATAATTGCGTTAAAAATAAAAAAAGGTTTGTGTGTGTGTGGGGTAATTGTTCGTGGAGGTCTATTGAGTTGTCACGTCTGTCAGTTTGAATGACGTGGACAGGTGACAGGAGGAACATAATACTTGACAACACAGGGTTGTGAACGTCTGTACAGCCCAACCCTCTCACCCCCGCCCAGACAGCCAATCAGAACACATCCTCTAGCCGGCCATGTAACCTGACCACGGAATAACACAACATCTAGACCCGTGGCTTCTGGGACAATCACATTTACAAACATAGGAGGTCTCAAAACACGACCTACAATATAACTTAACCTATACCGCGATTTAAAAAAAAATTATTTTTAGTATTTAACGTGTACTTTCTTCACCGACTGATTATATCTACACACGATTTATAAATTAACTTAAAATCTATAAAAGGCACAACACCCAGCCCTCCGACCGTTAATTTATCAATGTGAAAGGGTAAACCCACATTTTCTCAAAGATAAATATTTTGGCCATACAGGGAATCGAACATGGAACCCTTACCATTAATATGTTTTTTTAATTTCTTGAAAACCCAAATATTTGACGCTTTTTTTTAGCACCGCTTTTTACTATCGGTTTGATTTATACTCTGATGATTAATATTAATCTTTTGATTACAACCTTCTTAAGAATTACTAATCAAAATAACAGGAAATAAAAGTCCGAGCTAGAATAGAGTTTGGAGCACAGTGTTCAAAGGGTTTTTATTTTGAAAGACCCTATTTAGTTGAGGCTGCGTCTAAACAAACCGCCTTTGGACGGATCTCTTTTAGCTTCGCTTTCAGCCGCCAATCACGTGTCTCGGAACATAATCTTGTGGACATCACTGTCTGGGTCCCCGATGTCAACTTAACATCCGCGTCGATGAATGGATCACTTTACGAATCCTTGCATATGTCCTCTGACGCAGTGGTTTACAACTTTCTTTAACTATGAACAGGAACATTCTAATTAATAGGAGGGATTGAAGGACTAAAATAAAATCAGATCTGTCCATGGCAGGCACAACTATTTGGGTCAAAAATGGATTCTACACTTTATTTTATAAACAATTTTTTTTTCATATGTTGACTTTTGTAATAGTTACCTGTATAGATTAAACCTAGTTCTTTTTAATCACCCCTTCCCCCCTTGTTTTACTACCCGTTCGGGTTGTACGTATATGTAGCCCACTAATTACTCTAAATAGTTAGGGATGAGTAAGGTTGTATTTAGAAGAAGTGTACCCCCGTTTGCGTGGTGGGAGAGTGGAAAACCATTATGGGAAAAAACCTCCTTCGGTACACACGACCGGGATTCGAACCCCGATCTAATCCAACACAAAAGTGACGCCTTAGATCATGCGGCCACTGAAGCAGGTGTGTAGGCCTACTAGTAAAGATAACATGTTATGGATGAGCAAGACTGAGTTTAAAGGAAGTGTACCCGCATTTGCTTGAGGGAATGGAAAACTATTTATGAAAAAATCAACCTCAGTAAACCCAACCGGGATTCGAACCCTGATCTTCCTGTCGTCATTGGTCCAGTATATTGCGAGCGAGACGTCTTAGACCATGCGTTCACCGAAGCGGATGAGAACACGTCTCTAAACATGGATTGGTACCAGAATATTTGACTGGATATCATCACGCTGGCTGCCAATAATTGTAATTACGGGAACTTTCGTATGAAGGGAACCACAATTCAATCAACTCAAGTTAGTTGAAAGATAACACTTGGCTACAATACTCGAGCACCGGGGTCTTTGGCTTAGAGCGCTACTGAGCTACGGTGTCATTTTTTTAAACTAAATTAAACCATACAGAATATTTTGTTTAAATTGTTATATCCAACCTCAAATAATAACCGTCCCCGTGGTGTGCACATGGCTACGAGCCGAGGAGTCCCGGGTTCGATTCCCGGCTAGTACCTTGGGTATTTTTCCCGAAAGAGGTAAATCACCAGGGTTTGGTTAATTAGGCTTAAGAGAGACTGTAAATGTTTCCACTCGGTCCACGCCCTCATAATCACTATCACCCTCATACTCACTGTCACCCTCATCTCATCTCATCGGGACACGGAAAGGATGTACAATTAGTACATTCGGGCGTCCCCTGGACAACGGTACATTAGTACTGGCTGATCTTTCCACAAACTGGGCTACAAATGATGTAGTCCAGACACGAAATATTATTATTATTAATTATTCAGAACGTTATTTTAGTAAATTCCTTACAACTAATTTACCCTTTAGAGGCTCTGCCTAGAATATTTAAATTCACATTATCCTGCTTTATTTATTTGCTTATTGTTATGCTTTTTAAATACTTGTGTTTTTACTTATCTCAATTTATTTATTTATTATTTTTATCATCTATCATTAATTATTATGTCCTATTTTTTGTAATTATCCATCAATATATATAATTATTTAGCTATTTTTGTTTATTTTATTTTGTTACTATACGTGCTTGTAAGGTACTTGTATATAGACTACTTTTTAAGGCTGGCCTGTCATAGGTCTCACGACTGTTGGCCATCATTTTAATAATGGAAATTGAAATTAGTCTAATATTGCTGTAGACAATACTTGTATGATTGTATCTCAGAATAGTTCATTTGGTGCGCTAACCTACTAGAGGTACTAGGTTCAATCCACGGCAGAAACATTTATAGTCGGGGGTAATTAGGAACTTCCCCTTCACTTTGCTGAATTAACGGTGTATTGTTTCAGAAGTAAGCTAATTTATAGTTCACGTGCTGACGTAACCGATAGGTTCAGAAAGTGAGTAAGTGCACGATAAATATAATAATAAAATATTTGTATATTTATACAGTCCAATTTTTATAGGAAGAACCTTATTTCTAAGAGCTATAAAAGTAACTAGATTTAATTTCACGTGTGCACACGCCAAGACAGGTGATATAAATTCGTCAATTTTGAATGATATTATCAATACTTATAAAATAATAATTAAAAATAGGGGTATGTGAGCTGTCAAAAATTCGAGTCACGAGTCGAGTTTTATAATTTACTCGAACTCAACTCGAAAAATTAGAGTATCCAGAATGATGAGTTCTTTCTCTAAAATTCCTAGTTTTAGTAGTTTAATTAGTTTTATTCAACATTAAGATATAATTTCATAACAAATAGAATATTTCAATATTTCTTTTTGCCTAATTTAAAAAAATATAGTTATATAAAATTTATTTGAAAATTTGAATTTGTGTGGCTATAAATTTTTTCACAAAAAAAGTAACTAAAAAATGTTTATAATTCTTTATGGTTTATGCATGGAGCTACTATAGAAATTCATATTTTAATATTTCCTTTACAACTATTGTTCTGTACTACTCGAACAGAAAAAACTAATTTTCATTCACTCAAAACTTGACTCAAATTGAGAAACGCCTACCTACACACCTAATATTAATATAGTAAAATTTTATCAGTTTTTATTTTCTAAAAGGTTCTTCCTTTTGAAACTTGGGTTGTACTTTTGTGTCTACCCTGAAAGTTATCAATCTTACCTCGCATTGTTTTGCTATGGCGTACCTTATAAGATAGGGCCATAGTGTAATCTGTTGAGGTAAGACTGCTTCCTTTCGCGGTAGATGGAGTGTCTGTGGTCTTGGGGTAAGGTTCTTGCTTCAGGATCAGATGTTCTTGGGTTCAAACCCAGCCGGGGGTCGACAGATTTTGCTTGATTGGTAAAAAAATCCGTAGCACAACTTCCTTCGGATAGGGAAATAAAGCCGTCAGTTCAATGTCGATTGTGGCGTGTAAAGCAACCCTGAAGGTATGTGGAAATACCTTTCCCCAGCAAAATTGGTAAGCTCTTTCACTCTCGCTCATAGAAATTTAGTGTAGAAGATAACGGGGGCACCCACCACACTTACTGAACTCCCCTAGAACATGGGATTTTTACCAGATGGTGCAGGCACCACTAGCCAGCTGAATGGATAGAAAATACACCAAACTAACTTGACTCGAGAAGAAAACAAGGTCGTATGCGATGTGTCTGCTCTTTGGACGGTTACCGAACCATTGTACCCAACAAGTGCCAGTTGGTACACGGTGCCAGTCCAGGGGACCGCCGAAAATTGGACCCCTTTAGTCTGAAAACCGCGGGGACTCTACCCAGCGGTGACACGCTATCCCGCGGTGCATAATCGAAAAAAATGTATAAATCGTCCAATTTTTTTTATACATATATTTAAACTCTATGACTGAACTATAGACAAGCTTCTGTTTTCTTTTGACAAAAAAAAGGTTTTGTGGGTAGTTTTTTTTAGAGTGGGATCTAAAGGGAGTAAAAAAAACAACACACAACAACTAGGATGGGTTGTAAAATTAAATAGGGTGTTTTTAGAAGGGTTGAAAACTCCACCCTCTTCACTCACCTAACCATGGGGTCGCTCCCGGAAGTGAGAGGGGAAGAGAAAGATATGAGAGCGTCCTGCTATCTATCTATCTACCCACATCGCATGGTGCTAGTGGCGCACTCAAGTGGAGGTTTCTAGCAGTTCAAGGATAGGGTGCTACTTGACCTTCTATCTTCTCTGGTCGTGGTGCGGTCAGACGACCTTCTCTTGTGGGAGCGTTTGAAGGGTGGATAATTTAGAGGGTACACAGACAAAACCAAGAGGATATAAAGTAGACAGATTCTTGTAAAGCTCGTCTATGGTAAGAAATATGGTGACAACTAACAGAAGGCTCTTTATTTCAAACATTGACTGGAAGGGACTAATGTCAACATACACACATCCATAATCACACCGTCCCCTTACTGGGTTGGCAAGAAACTGTGCATATAGCTCAAAAAATCACTCCGTACTTAAGCCATCCTCACTAACTTTCTCCACACTTCCTTATCCTTACATACTCCCTTCTCTTCAACAACATCCATACACCGAGTCATACATTCTCTTTTACTCTTAAAACTCTTAATGTTTCTCTTTTTTTACACATTCGTCTACAACATTTAGCCCCGTCTTACATGGCATAACACCTTTCTTTTAATCCACACACTCTACCTTCATATATTTGTTTCATCACTCAACTCACACTCATCCTCTCAACATTTCCAAACTAAAGTAAGACACTTCTTTCACATTGACCTATTGGATTCACTTTCAAACCGCACTCCTTCAACACTCATTCTTTACTGACTGTCCATACGAGTTTTTCCACACACATTTCTTAGATATCTCATTACAACCCCATTCATCTTGCTCTTGTGTTTCTCGTAACAAACCCACACTTCACCTCCATTAAACAATATTAACGTTAACAAACTTTTGTATACTGCCATCTTTTCCTCTTTCGACACTACTTCATTCTTTCTTAACTAATGTCTACCCATTCGGAAATAATGTGTATAGCTTATGCTTAGTTATTGAGATTAATGGCCGGAGGGTTTGCTGTGCTAACCACATGACACCCTCTATTAGTAAAATGTTGGCACTGTTGTCGCTAACGTCGGCGGTCGCTCGGTCGGTACAGCTCGCTTGTACACCGTGGAGTTTTGTTGTAATTAATTCACCTTCACTCCCATTGTAGATGAGCTATAGAAAGGAAATTTTAGAAAAAAAACATATAAAAAATCAATATTGAAAACATTTTTACTTTCAGTATCATCGGGGCCAGAGTAAGCAGAGCTTGTTACAACTGTACCTGTGGTATGTTCTCCCCCACTCTGTCCCCATTTGACCAGGGTAAGCAAAGCTTGTTACAACTGTACCTGTGATATGTTCTCCCCTACTCTGTCCCCATTTGCCCAAGGTAAATAGAGCTTGTTACAACTGTACCTGTGATATGTTCTCCCCCACTATGTCCCCATTTGACCAGGGTAAGCAGAGCTTGTTACAACTGTACCTGTGATATGTTCTCCCCCACTATGTCCCCATTTGACCAGGGTAAGTAGAGCTTGTTACAACTGTACCTGTGATATGTTCTCCCCCACTATGTCCCCATTTGACCAGGGTAAGCAGAGCTTGTTACAACTGTACCTGTGATATGTTCTCCCCCACTATGTCCCCATTTGACCAGGGTAAGCAGAGCTTGTTACAACTGTACCTGTGATATGTTCTCTCCCACTCTGTCCCCATTTGACCAGAGTAAGCAGAACTTGTTACAACTGTGCCTGTGATATGTTCTCTCCCATTATGTCCCCATTTGACCAATATACATATATTCTCTACACATTTTCACATGAAAACGTATTTCCGTTGATACCTGACTAATTAATGATCTACTGAGTGGCGAGAATAATTCACAAGAACAGTTTAAACCAACTCTGCTTTCCCTGGCAACACTCCACTGAATTTCATAGGTATTGACATTTTACTGTTATAGATCACAAGACATGACCTTTATATATATGTAGACATTGTTTAATAACTTTAATATAATCGCTTCGATGGCCACATGGTCTAACGCGCTACTCTCGCAGTGGACTAGACTGCCTATGATGGGGAGAACGGGGTTCGAATCTCAGTCGCGTGTGCTGAGGTTTTTCCCCCAAAATGGTTTTCCACTCCCCCTCGATTCAAATTCGGGCACACTTCCTCTACATGTAACCTTTCTCATCCCTAACTCACTACACTAGCATAGTTAGTACATAAGCGTATAACTACCTGAACAGGTAGTAAGACCCGTTGACAAAAAAAATCAGATATGTTAACCTAAAATAAAAGGTCTATTGGTGACCTGGCGGTCTATGGGTAACGTGTTAGACTTCTGTGCTGAGGCTCTGGGGTTCAATCCTCGGTCCCGGCACAGATTTATCTGATTACCAACCCCTTCCTTCACCTCTGACAAGACGTGTATTAATCACAACTTGTGAATGTGTGGAATGCCAGGCCTCCACCGTGGTTCGGATCCCACGTTAAACTGTAGGTCCTCCATTTCATCTCACAATCACCCCACCATTACACATTAGCGTAAGTGCGTATAACTCGAACGGGTAGTAAGACGCGGTGCTAATAGTAATAAATAATAATACTAATAATAGGTCTATTGAGTGCTTTTTCTGATTAAAGAAAGTTTGGATTAAAATTTGGATTATGAAAGGGTTGGCGGGGAGGCAGAGTATTTTCACCAATTTTAAATTACATTTGGATGAGTTGTATAAATCATGTAGAGCACGTAATGTATTTTATAGCTGTTTTACATATCTTTTATAGTATACCCTACTGTAATTATTTTACTTACACTACATGTAAATAAATACTAACCATTTTACTATCGCTAGTTTCTTACAGTTCTCTATTAAATTTTAGTTTGTCAACTAATAAACTAAGTTTGTTTTTTCCCCCTCGTTTTCCGAAAATTGTGTTCGTATTACCCAAAATTCCGGGGTTAGGTCTAACGGGGTTTTACTGTATTCTAAACCACATTAGAATTTAAATTAATGAACGGGTAGGTAGATAAAATTTAAATCCCAATATTTATTCATACAAACATTTTTTCGTCGGGTTTCTATTCAAATTTATTGTTGTCCGTTTATACGAATTCGTAAGAAATAAAGTTTTTGAAAATTTTTGCACTGCTGCGAATATAATCTCGCGCGTCGCACTTAAAAGATCGATATTCAAATAAAAACAAAAACAACAACTGCATTACAAAATGTTTAGGTGTGTTGATGAAACTGCAGATCCCCTGTTTGGAATTCGGATGCGCTTGGCGGCCATGTTGATGTCCTACGCCGATCATTCTTTTGTTCCCCGTGACGTGGACTGTCACGATGATCTCCCCGAGTTATTGCAACAACGACACAACTCGCATATTTATTAATGTACTCACAATTTTGAACACTTTTTTCTCTCGTTCGTGGACGCAGGTACGTTTCATTAGTTTCAACGCTCTCCAATATTTTACCACCGCGTCTTACTACCCGTTCACGGTTGCACGCATATTTAATAATTACATTATTGTGTTAGGGTTGACGAAGGTTGAATTTAGAGGAAATGTGCCCGTATTTGCTTGGAGAGCGATAGAAAGAAAAACTACCCTCAGTACACCCAACAGAGATTCGAACCCCAATATCCTCGTTATCAGTAGTCCAGTCTATTGCGAGAATGACGTCTCAGACCATTCGATCACCGAAGTGGGTTACATTTAGTTAAAAACCACTTTCAACGCAAAGACGCCCGCATCGCTTGTAGCATAGTCTTAACGCGTCATTATCGTGTTGAGACTCGGATTTACGTTGACAAGGATATGATGGTTCGAATCCCGGGTGGGTGGTTGTTTTTATTAAATATTTTCTCACCCTACCTCCACGCAAATACGGTGACACTACCTCTAAAATCCAACTTTGCTCCATCCCTAACATAATAGTATAAATACCCGTTGAACTCTCTAAAATGTCTAAAATGTCGTAGGTGACCTGGTGGTCTAGGGGTAAGGTGTCGGACTTGTGTACTGGGGGTCCGGGGTTCAATCCTCGGTCCCGGCACAGATTTATCTGATTGCCAAACCCTTCCTTCACCTCTGACAAGACGTGTATTAATTACAACTTGTGAATGTGAGGAATGCCAGGCCTCCACCGTGGTTCGGAT